>JBBPBX010049865.1:0-13641 GCA_038048925.1 Garcialebias charrua | reverse complement strand
ACACACACAATATACTGTATGTATAAAAAATTAAACAGACTTCAGCCTACCATAGTGCATTAACCTTTAACTCAAAATAAAATACTACAGACCAGTTTTTTTTAACATATTGATTCATATTTAGTAAAAAAAAAAATCGATTTTGGGGATTTTAGAATCGATTTTGAATCGCCAGGACTAAGAATCTCGATTCTTTTAAAAAATCAATTTTTTTCCCTGCACCCCTACTCGTAACCCAAGCTCTCAAGACAGAATTTGAAAACACGGCTCTGTTCAAATCTGCCACTGAGCGTCTAAAATACAAGCAGACTAAGTTGTGCTTTCTCTGCAAGCAAGCTCTTCCTTTAGAGTCTGTGGCTTTACAACTGCAGGAGTTGGAGAATATTTACAATATTATAATTTATAAATATTTATAATAATACTACCGGTACATTTGTGTACCCGGTAGTAACTGCACCCGCTGCCATAAGGCCAATCAGCCTCAGCAAAATATCACCACTGTTATCAATTAATTTTCACTCATATGGGGTGGCGAGCCCCGAATGGTGCCGACCGCTCGGCTCGTGCTGGTTGGATTGCTCCAAGGATTGGCGGGGAGTTTGACTGGGGTGGGTTCCTTTTCAGTCTCCCTCGCTGAGGGAACAGGTCCAGGAGAGAAACACAGACATCCCTCTGCAGCTCCTCCTGGGGGACCCCAAGGTGTCCCCCCAGGTTAGCAAGTTCTGGGGTTTACCCTGGGACCTCTTCCTAGTGGAACATGCCCAGAAGACTTCCTAAGGGAGGCGTCCAGAAGGCATCCGAAACAGATGTACAAACGAAGGCGTGAGGGCGGTGCACTCGTTAAATAGTAACACAGCTGTCAGGAGAGCTCAGGGAGACACTTCAGGCTGGTCCATGTGCTGAATTTGTGTCTCGCTGGCATGAGCGTGTGACAAAAATCTCATATTTTTTGTACTCGCACCACCTGCTGACTTCCATCTTGTGCATCGCCCCAAGTCAGAACTAGTTCTGATTGGTCGGAGCTTCATGAGCATGTTCGTTTATGAAAAGTGGCTGCAATCAGCTGATCTGAGAGAGTAGCCTGCTGAGAAGCAGCTAGACAAGACTATTACTCCAATAACTTGTAAAAATAGTAAATGAAATTACCTTTATGGGAGTGTGTTGCTTGTGGAACTCCAGTTTGTTTGTGGCTCCTCAGACTGAAGAAGTCCTTTGGATAAAGGATGAAACGTTGCAACAAAAAAAAGAAACCGTCCAGAGGACCTGACTTAACTTTGTTTGATTTTTTTTACCTGGATTATTGAGCATGGACTTTTGAAGTGTTTTTCAATGAGGAAAATGGCATCTTTGTTTTCAAATTACGTCGTCATGGTAACTCTAAATACCAATAGCTGGTCCTTTTGATATAAAATTTGTGGGGGTACATGTTGCGGAGCAAGACCCTTTTCAGGTCGAGGTGGCTGCCTTCAGGCAGTCCCCAATAAAAAAACAACAGGTGGCAATTTACAAATACAACTCTAGTGCTGTATGTAGAGCTACAGAAACTAAACTGACACAGATTTGAGACATACATGACACTGTAGGACTAATTTGACAAAAGTTTATTTTTGGCAATTTTTTAAGGCCCTGTTTACACGAAAACGATTTCTGGTGAAAATGGAAGAGTCTCGTTACGTTTGTACTGTTCATTTACAAGAAAATAGCGAACGTTTTCTCTGACAACGGCACAATTTGGGAACGGGTTCCAGAGTGCAATGGTTCAAAAACATCTCGGGCCTTTCCTAATTGAAGTGCGGTACAGGCTTTTTAGTGAAACCTTTGCTGCTTGATGTTGCAGGTTCCTGAAAGACCTGGAGGACCACATCTTCAAGGACATACTCTTCACAGATATATCTGGCATAATCCACTACCACGCTCAGCACAACTTTCCTGCCTACATCGACTACGTTCGCAACCAGATCTACCAAGAAAAGACTTTCTCTGAGCTCAAGTAAGAAACAGCTGCTTCAGAAGACTTGTTAAACTCATGAGTCAGCACTTAGGACTGTAAGGAACTCAGTCTGCCTGCGCTCCTACAGGAATATTACAACTTAGACCACCTCTTTGCCTCTCTGCGTCTCTACAGGAAGAACAACACGAAGTTCGCCGCAGTGATCAGACACCTTCAAGAGTCGCCTCAGTGCCAGCGGCTGCCCTTCGTGTCCTTCTTGCTGCTTCCCTTCCAGCGAATCACTCGCATCAAAATGCTCATCGAGGTGAGCCGCGTCACACAGATACTAGCGGAGCTCTTTATGCAAATATTTATCTCTAAATACAGAAGGGAGATCGATCCACTGGCACCTCCAGATCTTCAGGTTCATGTAGACGAGTCCCTGTTTTGAAACCCAGAAAATACGATTAAAATCTTTTAAAATGCCAGTCATCGTTTATGGAGCCTTTTAAAAGTAAAACTTTTTGAATCATATACATGGGGAAAAAAATAGCTTTCACTTTTAACACGTTATTATTAAATATAGAGAGCAGTCTTCCTGTCTCCCATGTCAGCAGTGAATAATAGAGACCTGAAAAACATGTTCTCCAACTTCAAGTCGCTTCATGTTTAAAGTATTATCAGACGTTTGAGTGAGGTGGAGAAATAAGGGAGTCGAACACAAAAATCCCTTCATTTCTCATGTTGACACTGTTTTTAAGTCTTACACGAAGAAGAATTTAAAGTTCCTTTTGAAATATTTTAGGATCTCACATGTTAGCGCTCACAGTGCCGCATTATATTTTAGTACAGTAGCTGTAAAATCCACTAACGATAGTAATAGCCATTTTGTCAATAGACAGACAAACAGATAAAGCAATTATAATATCTCTTTCCTTTCATGGTTACTGATTAAAATGAATGTTTATCAACTAAAAAACTGAACTAGAGAACACGAGGCCCGCTCAGATCTGGGAATGAGGATCACTCAGTTCAGTTGCAAGTTGGAAAATGCTGCAAAAAGGTCACTGACGGTGACAAGACCCAAAAACTAGAAAGTCTGGATTTCAACTAACTTTAATGATTTAACAGAGACACAAAAGAAACTCCACAGTGTTTGTCTGCGTGGAATGTCTTCTTTTCAGAATAATCTTTCCTTCTTAAAACACTTGACTTCTTCATGTCACATCACAGGCATACTGTATGTGCACACTGACCCAACCCTGTGACCCTTAAACGCATTCATTGAGAAAAGATGAGCTTGCAACTTTGCAGAAAATTTCCAAACGTCGTTTTCTCGTTGCAGAACATCCTGAAGAGAACAAAGCAGGGGACAAAAGAGGAGCAGGAGGCCATCAAGGCTTTGGATTCAGTGTCAAAGGTAAACGCCCTTCACTTTCCACTCTGCACACACATCCATATAATTTGACCCTGAAACGTTTCACACAACTGTGGAAATTTGATGTCGGCTATTGTGCGAATGACGGAGTTCCTGCTGAATGATTTCTGTTGTGGCGAGCGAGGTTAAAAGAATTAAAGATTCAAAAGAAAAACCTTGATACTCCCTATAGGAGAGAATTATGACCTGATTTTTTTTAGAAGTGAAGTGTTTAGAAATGTAAGTAATTAGACAACTGTTATAAGTAACTTGATAACAGGAAGTAATTTGATGACTCTTCCACTTTTGATCAAACGCAGATTATCGACAAGTGTAACACGGAGGTGGGGAAGATGAGACAGGTGGAGGAGTTGGTTCATCTCTCTCGCATGCTGGAGTTTGATAGTAAAGTCAAGGTGAGTTTAAACTTGCACGCAGAAACATAAACAGGAGTTTAATTCGCCAATGTTTTGTGTATACTATGAACTAGGCGTGAGCCATTGTGAGATTCTGATAATATGATAAAGTTGGAAAAAAATACAAGTTCGCGGAATTAAAAACCAGAATGTAAAAATCTCTCCAAGGTGTTTCCTTTTAAACTCATAGTTGTGGGTAATGCAGTTTCGATGACAAATGTTAAAACGTTGTGGTAAATCAATTATGGTTGTCCCTCAAAGCTTTGTACTCGTGTCCCTAAATTTGTTGTTCAGGAAGACTTGTGCTAGGAGAGAAAATAGTTCATCTGAACTCAAGTTTATTGCTATTGCAGTATCAGTGTGTGAGATGACAATATTACAAAGGATTCCAAAAAGTAATGAACACAAACTGCTTGCCAACAATACAAATTTGGCTATCAAAGCCCCCACCCTCCAGTCAGCACATGGAGACTGTTGTAAACTGTAATGATAGAACATGGGTGTTTCACTTTTTTGATATTGGGGCGGCTGTGGAGCAGTGGTAGAGCAGCCGGCTCGGGAATTCCCCACCATGCCCACATTTTGTAGTGTCCTTGAGCAAGACACCCAATCCCTAACTGCTTCCTGGGTGGTTAAATAGCTGCCCGCTGCTCTGCTTGGGTGTAACACATGGGTCAAATGCAGAGCAGTAATTTTGTCATCGTATGAGAACATGCAAGGATGACAATACATTGCACATTCACTTTCAGTGCAACAATATTCCACCCCCCCCCCCACACACACACACACACACACACACACATTCTCTTAAACCACTTCTTGCTTTCTAGGTCCCAGGGGTCGCTGGTGCCCATGTCCATTAGTCACTGTGCAAGAGACAGGGTACACCCTGGACAGGTCTTCAGTCAATCACAGGGACACATAGAGACAAATGAGACAAACAACCATTCACTCTCACTCACACCTAGGGACAATTTAATTACCATTCAGCCTAACATGCATGTTTTTGGTTTGTGGGAGGAAAGTGGAATACCCAGAGAAAACCCATGCATGCACAAAGAACATTCAAACTCCACCCAGCAACTGATTTACCATCAATTCAGTATTCAACACTTAATGTAATTGCATGTTTTACTCGTATCATGCAGACCTATTCCCTAATTTATACATTTTCTGTTGCAATATAAAAACCTGTGTGGAGTGTAGAGTTTGAATTTTACATATTGGGACAGCACCGATGACGTCTGTTAGTAATTATTCTGAACAACTTTGGCTAATTGTCCGTCCTCGTCAGGCAATCCCGATCATCTCAGAGACTCGATTTCTGGAGAAGAAGGGCGAGCTTCAGGAGATGTCCAGAGGAAAAACCATTGTCAACATGAGGATGAAGTTCAGTCCTGTAAACCTCTTCCTTTTCAACGATCTGCTCATCATTGCTGTCAAGAAAAGGTACGGCAGAATAAACTTTCCAATTCCATTTCTTTTATTATACACCTGAAGGGTCGTATTATGTTACGGAGCATATCAACCCTCTGTCTGTCCATTAGTTAATGGTTTTCTCTTCAGCTCAACTACTCTTTCACCTTTTATAGGAGTTTGCTAAAACTTGGTGGGAAGTACTGTATTATCATGATGAGAGGCTTTGCATGTTGTCATGCTCCATTTCTTACCAGAGTTATGACCCCTTTCTATATTTCATATCTAGTGATTCTGTATTGGCTCACTTTAAAGCATGGATTACCATTTTTACCACGCTTTTTTTCATCTCAAAATTAAATTAATAATTTATTTGGGTAACTATCGCAACACAGATGTCTGATGGTTTATTTACAACATTGTGAAAACTCTTTAATAAAAAGTATTGCATTTTTTATTCCTTTGTATATTGCTCTGCTTGCGGTGCACTTGTTTTTTAAAGCAACATTGATTATAGCTGTAAAACAGTACCTACACAAACCATTGACACTAGTGTCATGAGTCAAAAATTAAAACCCAAAATGCAGACTTAAACACAGGTAAATGGTGAAATGTTAACAATTTTAATAAACAAGGCAAAAATTGCGGCAGCAACAACAAACTAACATAACAAACAAAAACACTGGAACATAAATGAAACAAGACTGTAAACACAAAGATCTAGGAAACCAGGAATAAACAGTTTGACTGACTAGTGATTTAGTGAAAACCAGAATTAAATGTACAGTACAATGGAAAGAATGATTGCCAAGTGATCACAGCTAAAGATGATCTGTGTTTGGTTGTTATATTTATTATCTGCGATTATTTTATGTCTATATTCTTTTTTTTGTACTTCATTTTGTATGTTGCCTATGTGTTGCCTGTTGTTTGTTTGTTTGTTTGTACAGCACTTTGGTTGGCCTTGTTGCTGTTTTAAGTGCTCTATAAATAAAATGGTATGGTATGGTAAACTGATAAGTTATGAGGAGCAGGAAGCAAGACAGACGGAGGTAATTGGCAGAGGACCCTAAAAAACATGCTCAACACAACTAAAAAACATTAATATAACTTAAAACAACAAATAACTCAAACTACTAAACAATTGATAAATCACTTTGAGCCTTGAAGACTCATTTACAAGTGAGAGCTGTGTAGACAGACAAAAAGTAATGAATCTGGACACGTAGGAATTGGAGGCAAAGAAATTCCTATTAAACTTTTTCTTCTTGGGTGAGAAGAAAAACGTATATTAAAAAAAACATCTTGCACATACAAGCACATAGTAACATAGACATTCTGCAGAGGGTGGGGAGAGATGATGAGAGCAATGAGCAATGTCCAAGGATGCACTCGAGGACACTGTAAGAGTTCTGATAAGAATGGAATAATCAATCAATTCCCTCCAGTGAGATCCATAAACATTCTTGAGGGATGTCGGGGAATGGCCAAGGAAAACGCCTATGGGAATCCAAGAGTCCTGAAATGATGACACGATGTTTATTCAGCTGGTTTCCTCTGGTTGATCAGTTGAAAATTCCTCGATGGGAGGGGAGGGGGGCAAATGCAAATTCTCAGGATAGTGACTACCGGGTAGTTATTTAAAAAAGGTTTTGTGTTAGTTCCTAATTGGATGAAAAGAGCTAACTAAAAGAAAATTTAGCATTTAATACTACAATCACATAAATCATAAAGAAAAAGATAACTCAGGGTGATTTGTGAATGTATAATTGTTTTTATTCATCCATCCATCTTCCAACGATTATTCGTAATCGGGTCACGGAGGCAACGGGTTCAAGAGAGAAACACAGACATCCCTCTACCCAGTGATTTTTCGGCTCGTTCTGGGGGACCCCGAGTCGTTTCCAGGCCAGACAAGATACACAATCCCTCCAGCAACTTCTTGGTCTTCCCTGGGACCTCCTACCAGTGGGACCTGGAAAACTTCTACAGGGAGGCATCCAAGAGGCATCATTTAATCAGATGCCTGAACCACCTCAACTGACACCTTTCGATGCAAAGTAGCAGTGGCACTGCTCCGAGCTCCACCCAGATGATGGAGCGTCTCACCCTATCTCTAAGGCTAAGCCTGGCCACCCTGCGAAGGAAGCCCATTTCGGCCACTTGTATCCAAGATCTTGTTCTTTCAGTCATGATCCAAACCTCATAGACATAGGTGAGGGATGGAAGGTAGAAAGACCAGTGAATAGAGAGCTTTGTCTTTCGGCTCAGTTCTCTCTTCACCACGACAGACCGAAGCAATGCCCTCATTATGGGGTCGAGATGTTGTAGAGGTAGGGCAGCTGACTTGGGACCAGAAAGTCACAAGTTCAACTCCCTGCTTTGCGTACATGTTGTGGTGTCCTTGAACAAGACACATAATCTCTAAATGCTCCTCAGGCGCTTACATAGCTGCACACTGCTCCACCTGGGTATCTCACGTGTGACGAGTTAAATGCAATGAACTAATTTTGTAATTGTATTGAAACATACAATGATGACAACACATAGCACTTACACTTACTGTATTACTGAGGAGGAAGCCCCAATCTGTTGGTCCATCTCCCACTCCATCCTACCATCACTCATGTAGTGGACCTACCCAGGGTCAAACTAAGGTTTTTGAACTGTTCCAGAGATGACCTTTACTGACCTTTCAGTAAAGCAAGACATTTACTACAAATTATTCCATTAGTTGTAATCTGAGAACATAGTCACCAAAAGAGACTATTTCTATCTTTGATTTTATTCTAATGTAATCAAAAGAATAACTTTTGTCATTTTCATGATATATGTTATATGCTGTTATTCTTTTAATATGGAGTATTACTGTGTTACTTGACCATATAATGGTGTCAGAGTGAATTTTATGTGTTATTGTGATTTCAGATTTGTTCTAGAAGTGTTAAGACGCTAATCCAAGTATTTTTCCTCTTGGAGTCTATGAGTCTGTCTTTTCCTAAACATTTCCTCTGCTGCTGGCTGTAACCTTGGGTCGTGATAACAGCAAGTGAACTCCTCGACTGTTTCTTTTGAACCAATGGGAAAGAGACAAGTCTCAGAGTTCTGTCTTAAAGTTCTAAGCTAAGCTGGAATAGACGGAGTCTGCTGGGAACTTCAAGATGTGAGGTCGTCCCAAAGAGCTGGATGAACTCAGTCACACGCTAAGGACACGTCATCCAGTTAAGGACTAATAACATGTTGTTATGAGTCCACTTCGAACGAGCGTAAGCTCAAAACTTTGTTTATTCCTTCCTGGAATAAGTTATCTTGAAGCCAACCAGGAGCTGACGCTTTTCTGATGATCGACGCGGATCCCAGGAGACGTTGAAACGTAAACGAGAACCGGTTCGGACGTACTGGACCTGCAACGATTCTGTACGCCTGAAAGGCTGGTACCATCTCCTTATAAGACTAGTCGTCTTCAAGGTAAAGAGCTGTTTACAAACGTACCTGGATTTAGCAGAAGTCGGATGGAAAGTGTCATCTGGTTAAACTCAAGATCAATAACTTCCTCTCTTAACCTCTCCAACCTCTCCTTATCCCTCTCAATCTATCTGGTAACTATATTTAAGCTAAAGAGCCACAGACTAAGTATAATGACATCCTGTATTTATGTCTGTTGTGTTGCAATTTAAATGTGCTGACGTGTTAAATTGCAAGAAAGTGAAATCATGTCAATCAAGTGTAATGGTGTTAATTTAGTTGATTTATTTTAAATAAATGGTAGTGTCTTTGACATACCAAACTAAGTCAACGTTCTCTGTCACTTAATGGCTTTATTTATTTATCCATCATAAAGATCACAGAAATATTGGGTAAACTGAAAAAGAAAAGAATCCGTGAAATTACTATTCAATCTGAATAAGTAAATTACCGTATTTTCCGGTGTATAGGTCGCACTTTTTTATGGTTTTTTCATGGCCTGCGACCTATACTCAGGTGCGACCTATATATGGCTTGTTATCACTTTCGGTGAAACAATTTTTAAAATCCAGCTCATTTCACAATTACGTTCATTTATTAAGGAAAAGTTCAGCTCAGACATATATTTGCTATAATTTTTATCAAACAAATAATTGTTTTTAAGTGTTAATCTTCTTAAAAGCCTTTCTGTACGCTCCTGTGCGACCTATACACCAGTGCGACCTATCTAGGGATTTTTCCAATCTATTGGTGATAATTGGACAATGCGACCTATACACAGGTGCGACCTATACACCAGAAAATACTGTAATTAAGGTAAAGAGGTCAGCTTAATACTGACCCCCCCTAAATCCTTTACACTCATGAACAAGATGCCCAGATACTTGAACTCATTCCCCTGAGGCAAACTTTCTCCCCCGACCCGGAGATGGCATTCTACCCATTTCTGGTCGAGAACCATGGCCTTAGACTGTGAGGAGCCGACTCTCATCCCAGCTGCTTCATACTCTGCTGCAAACTACCCCAATACATGCTGAAGGTCTTGGCCTGAAGATGCCAACAGAACCACATCATCCGCATAAAGTAGAGATGAGATGCTGAGGTTCCCATACCAGACACCCTCCTTTTCACGACCGTGTCTCAAGATCCTTTCTATGAACACTGCAAACAAGATATGAGACAAGGGAGAGACCTGGCGGAGTCCAACCCGCACTAGGAATGCACTCAGCTTTGTGTCAAAAATGCGGACACAGTTTCTACTTTTTGGTTTTATAGGGATAACACTTAAAAGCAAACCAGGCACCTCATGCCTGCAGCACCCACCACAGAATTCCTAAAAGAACACAGACATGAGCTTTCTCCTTGTCCACAAAACATATGTAGACCAGAGAGGCAAACTCCCATGACCCCCTTAGCAACTGTGCAAGGGTGAAAATCTAGTTTACTGTAAAACGACCAGAACAAAACCACACTGCTCCTCCTGAATCCGAGATTTGACAATCAAAGTCAAAGTCAAAGTCAACTTTATTGTCAGAACTGCAATATGTACAGGACATACACGGGACCGAAATTGCGTTTCTCTCAGTCCCTCGGTGCAACAGTAACAATCTGTCTAAGAGTCTCCCTTCCAACATCCTGGAGTAAACTTTCGAGCTAGGGTGAGAAGTGTGATTCTACAATAATTGGAACACACTCCCTAGTCCCCCCTTTTAAAAATAATAACCACCACTCCAATCTGCCACTCCACAGGTGTTGTCCCAATCCTGACATTGAAGAGACATGTAAATATAATAGCCCTACAACATCCAGATCTTTCAGCATTTACAGGTAAATCTCATCCACCTTGGCACCCTGCCACCAATTAGCTTTTTGACTACCTCAGTGACCTCTGCCATGATAATGGACTCATCTTCCCTCAAGTCCTCAGACTCGAGGTGGACATGTTGGGTGGATTAAGGAGATCCTTGAAGTGCTCCTTACACCGCTCTTTAATATTCTCAGGTCAGTAACCCCCACCCTCCCACCCAAACCAAGCACAACCTTGGATAGGGTCCGCTTTCCTTTCCTGAGTCACCGAACTGTTTGTCAGAACCTCCTCGAGGCCAACCAAAAGTCCTTCTCTATGGCCTCCTCAAATTTCTCCCATGTCCACATTTTTGCATCTGCAACCACTGAAGCTGCAGTCCTTCTGGCCACCCTGTACCCGTCAGCTGCTTCAAGAGTCCTCCAGGACAACTAAGTTCCGAAGGTCTCCTTCTTCAGCATGACAGCCTCCATCACCGCTGGCATCCACCAGTATGTCCTTTGGTTGCTGCCACAACAGGCACCAGTGACCTTCAGACCGTAGCACCTGGAAGCCGCATTGGCAATAGAGTTCCTGAACATGGCCCATTCAGATTCTATGTCCCCGACCTCCCCTGGTATATGTGAAAAACTCTCCTGGAGATGTGAGTTGAAGATCGTATGGAATGGGCCTCCACCAGACATTCCCAGTTCACCCTCACTATACGTTTGGGTTCACGTGGTCTGTCCAGCCGAATGGTGTTTATTTATTCGACTTCTGTGCTAGGCATGGACTGTCCATAATGAACATCATATTTAAGCATAGGGTAGTTCATAAGTGTCCTTCGTACCAGATCACCTTAGGCCAAAGGTCGATGATCGATTTTGTAATTGTGTCATCTGACTTGCAGCCCTATGTCTTAGACATTCTGGTGAAGAGAGGGGCAGAGCTGACAACTGATCACCACTTGGTGGTGAGTTGGATCCACTGCCAGGGGTTTTATTTATAAATTATTATAAAATTCATGTATGATTTAAAAACATTCAAGTTATGTAAGTACATTTGGAGAGGAAAACAAACACTATTATTAAAAAGAGATGTATTTCAGACCAATAAATCAGACATTAATAACTACACAGTCAAATCATGTGAAGTTAGAAGAGTTTATTCTGAGTTTGTTCAACATGGGTAAGAATCAATCTTGTTCATTTAAAGTTTGTATTGAATCAACTCAATGGGTTGGAAAAGCTTTTCCAGCTGTCATAACACCTCGATACAAATGAAGAATATCATTGTAGAAAAGCATGATTCTTTGAATTTCTGTCATCACTCTGGAGACAATTCCTGACATCATATTGAACAGTGACACAAAGAATGTTTAAGTGAAGAGTCAAATACCTGGTACGGTTTATGAAGAGTCCATCCATCCATCCATTTTCGTCCGCTTATCCGGGGTCGGGTCCCGGGGTTAGCGGCCTAAGTAGGGAGGCCCAGACTTCCCTCTCCCCAACCACTTGGAGCAGCTCCTCTGGGGGAATCCCAAGGCGTTCCCAGGCCAGCCGAGAAACATAGTCCCTCCAGCGTGTCCTGGGTCTTCCTCTGGGTCTCCTCCCGGTGGGACATGCCCGGAACACCTCACCAGGGAGGCGTCCAGGAGGCATCCTAACCAGATGCCCGAGCCACCTCAACTGGCTCCTCTCGATGTGGAGAAGCAGCGGCTCTACTCCGAGTCCCTCCCGGATGACTGAGCTTCTCACCCTATCTCTAAGGGAGAGTCCAGACACCCTGCGGAGAAAACTCATTTCAGCCGCTTGTATCCGAGATCTCGTTCTTTCGGTCACAACCCAAAGCTCATGACCATAGATGAGGGTGGGAACGTAGATCGATCGGTAAATTGAGAGCTTTGCCTTTCGACTCAGCTCTCTCTTCACCACGACAGACCGGTACAGCGCCCGCTTCACTGCGGATGCTGCACCTATCCGCCTATCGATCTCACGCTCCAGTTTTCCCTCATTCGTGAACAAGACCCCGAGATACTTAAACTCCTCCACTTGGGGCAGGACCTCCTCCCCGACCCGGAGAGGGCATGCTACCCTTTTCCGGCTCAAGACCATGGCCTCGGATTTGGAGGAACTGATCCTCATCCCGGCCGCATCACACTCGGCTGCAAACCGCTCCAGCGAAAGCTGTAGATCACGATCTGATGAAGCCAATAGGACCACATCATCTGCAAAAAACAGAGAAGCGATTCTAAGGCCACCAAAACGGATCCTCTCAACACCTTGGTTGCGCCTAGAAATTCTGTCCATAAAAGTTATGAACAGAATCGGTGACAAAGGGCAACCTTGGCGGAGTCCAACTCTCACTGGAAACGAGCCTGACTTACTGCCGGCAATGCGGACCAAGCTCTGACACCGGTCGTACAGGGACCTAACAGCCCATATCAATGGGCCTGGTACCCCATACTCCCGGAGTACCCCACAGAACCCCCCGAGGGACGCGGTCGAATGCCTTCTCCAAGTCCACAAAGCACATGTAAACTGGTTGGGCAAACTCCCACGCACCCTCCAGGACCCTGCTGAGGGTGTAGAGCTGGTCCAGTGTTCCACGACCAGCACGAAAACCACACTGCTCCTCCTGAATCCGAGGTTCGACTATCCGACGGACCCTCCTCTCCAGAACCCCTGAATAGACCTTACCAGGGAGGCTTAAGAGTGTGATCCCCCTATAGTTGGAACACACCCTACGGTCCCCCTTTTTGAATAGGGGAACCACCACCCCAGTCTGCCAATCCAAGGGAACTGCCCCCGATGTCCACGCGATATTGCAGAGTCGCGTAAGCCAACACAACCCCACAACATCCAGAGCCCTAAGGAACTCAGGGCGAATCTCATCCACCCCTGGAGCCCTGCCACCGCAGAGCTTTTTAACCACCTCGGTGACCTCAGCTCCAGAGATTGGAGAGCCCGACCCAAAGTCCCCAGGCTCCGCTTCCTCAGTGGAAGACGTGCCAGTAGGATTGAGGAGGTCTTCGAAGTACTCCGCCCACCGACTCACAACATCCCGAGTTGAGGTCAACAGCACGCCATCCCCACCATAAATGGTGTTGGTCGCGTACCGCTTTCCCCCCCTGAGACGCCGGATGGTGGACCAGAATCGCCTCGAAGCCGTACGGAAGTCATTCTCCATGGCCTCTCCGAACTCCTCCCACGCC
>JBBPBX010049864.1:0-13587 GCA_038048925.1 Garcialebias charrua | reverse complement strand
ACCTTGCAGTTGTTGAGTGCTGGAGACAGAGTTCCTGGGTAACCACCTGCCTCCAATCTGGTTAATGAGTCCAGCTGCTATTTAAGCCTTGGAGGAGGTTCCAGTCTTTGCTGAATCATTCAGTCACCTTGGGTACTGTGAGACAGCCATTTTAGTGTTATCCTTTGTGAACTTGTGTTTGATCAACTTTTGTCTCCCTGTGTTTTCAAGACAAACCCGTGACACACCTCTGGAACCCGAACCTGACGAGCTGCCTCCAAACGGGACTCCTTCTCCGTGAAACTCTGTCCTCCAGCCTGACACTCTTCCACCAGCTGCCACCTGCAAGATACTACTAGAGACTCTTGGAAAATACAAGGATTTAGTCACCTGACGGACTCGCCTCCTCCCCCCGAGTCTGCCTCTTCTAAAGATCCTTCTGTAAGAAAGAGACTCAATGGCTGTGTCTCAATTCAGGGGCTGCGTCCTCATGAGGACCCAGCCTAGCTGGGCCGAGTAGGCCACACATTCACAAGGCCGGGTGGGCTGGACGAAACTGCTGAAATGGGACGGTCTAGCCTTCAGGTTTTTTTTTTTTTTGGGTGGAAGTGTGCGCGCTTGGTGTGTGTGGAAAGAGAAGGGACTCCGTTAAAAAAAGATTTGTTAGCTGAATATATATAGGCCTACAGGTACCCCTCGAGTTACGTCAGGGATAGGGACCTACGTGTGTGACTTAGGTCGATTTTGTCGTACCTCGCGGACCAAAAACACCTGCCTGTCGTAGGTCCGCGTTTCTGACATAGGTCGCGGCTATACCGCTAACGGAGCGCCGCACACATATTTAATGGCATGAGACTAAAAAAGCAGACATACTAGGCCATAAACATGCACAGAACTGTACAGTAAATGAATACTGTACAATAAATAAAAAATATAATGTCTTACTTTGAGCTGGTCAAAGCCTGCCTTCGTCTTTTAGCATCAGCTCGCACCCGTCCGAGCTCCCCCAGCTTCCTTACGCTCCACACGCACACACGTGGTCAAAACTGTTTAAAAGAAGGACTGTTAGCTTCTTAACTTCATACATTTGGAGCCAGAAAAAAAAAAAACTTACTGAAAGCCGTTTCTCCGCGATGTCCTCCATCCAAAACAAGCTCGGCGTTAGCTACGGTTAGCAGCAATGGTTAGCATGTCAGTTCATTCAAAAAGGCTGTCGGCTTTGTATCTCCGCGTTAGCTCGGTGTCCCCCGACTGCCAGGCGGACATTTGCGGCGAGCTCCCGGCCGTAGATGGCCCCTCCGCGGCATGTCGGCTCGGTGTCTTCGCCTGTGTTTGCTGCTCTGTTAGCTGCTGTCGTTAGCATGTCGGGCGAAGTTGTTGGAGCCATCGCGGGGCGATCCGCGGCTGCTCAGGCATCGGCTTTGTATCTCCGCGTTAGCTCGGTGTCCCCCGACTGCCAGGCGGACATTTGCGGCGAGCTCCCGGCCGCAGATGGCCCCTCCGCGGCATGTCGGCTCGGTGTCTTCGCCTGTGTTTGCTGCTCTGTTAGCTGCTGTCGTTAGCATGTCGGGCGAAGTTGTTGGAGCCATCGCGGGGCGATCCGCGGCTGCTCCTCCGGGCCTGAGACGTCCACAGAGTTGACCGAGTGTTTCCAGCTAATTTATCCGTATGAGGCAACCCTGATCGGGCACACGGAGCCAGCTGACAGTAGCCTCTGGAGCTCCATTGACCGCAGTTCTGTTGTAAAATGGCGACCGGAAACGACCGGAAGTTGCGTAAATACGATCAAATTGTAATTAAAACGTAATATTAATAATTATACTTTATTTATAAAGCCATTTAAAACAACCACAGCTGCAACAAAGTGCTATACACATGAAATTAATAACATAAAAAAAAAATAATAATAATAATAATAATTTTTTTTTTATCATATTTTTATTAAATATGATAAAATCGTGAGTCTGAGATGCCGTAGGTCGCAGGTGACGTAGGTCGAGGGTTTGCTGTATTAGTGTTTCTGAGTTTACTGTTTGAAAATAACTGATTACAAATCAGCTTATTTTACACGTGCGTAGCAAGGATTTTCTGAGGGGCGATCTGTTAAAACTCAAAGTGGACCTACAAAAAGCAAGTTGTCCAGTAGCTCAATTGGTTAATCATTGGGCTGGCGCGTGGATGCTTTTCTCAAAAGCTGGTTCGAATCTCACTCGGTACGGTTAAAGCTTATTTTACATTTGTCTTTTATTGGATAAAAATATGAGGACTGAGATTTTAAAAAAAGGAGTTTGTGAAACTCCTTTTTTTTAATCCAATAAATGACAAACGTAAAATAAGTTTTAACCGTACAGAGTGAGATTCGAACCAGCTTTTTAGAAAAGGATCTGCGCACCAGCCCAATGATTAACCAATTAAGCTACTGGACAACTTAATTTCTTTAGGTCCACTCTGAGTTTTAACAGATCGCCCCTCAGAAAATCTTTGCTACGCACGTGTAAAATAAGCTGATTTGTAATCAATTCTTAACAAACAGTAAACTCAGAAACACTAATATATATTCAGCTAACAATTTTTTTAGTCGTTTCTGTAGTTAAATTTTAATGAGATATAATTCGCGCTGAGGTTGTTGTTAGAACGAGCTGATGACTCAACAACACGCAGCAGTCCCGACCCTGCACGCAGAAAGTCCCACCCCCCCCGCGAAATCTCTGCTGGCGCTACGAATTCTGGGATAGCCTCCGTCTTGAAGGTTCCACGGATGCATCCTTGGATTTCGACAGGAAGTAGGCTGCATTCCTCGGCCGCATGAGGAGGAGTCTTCGAATTGGGACAGTCCTCCGCGCGGGGCAATGACGTATGCGGCCGACAAATGCGCACTCATGAGGACGCAGCCCCTGAATTGAGACACAGCCAATTAATACAAGGGTGTGTTTGCCTTGTGCTTTCTGTGTGTATTTGTTATGTTTTGTGGTCTTACTTTCCATCTTTGCTTCTTTTCCTTCTATCCTAAAAATAAATAAATAATTCATTATGGTGTGAAGAGGATGGCTGTGAGGTGAGAAGGGAGGCCATCTATAAAAGGAAAAACAAATACAACAGCTACAATATTCCCCAACATCATCATTAATCTTCTTCACTTTCCCTTCCAGGAACCCTGACTTCCTTTACCCCAGCACTGTAAACAAACTCACTTAACTGAATACCTGTGTCTGTAATCCTCCTCAGCCTTGGTCTGAATTTGAGTACAATTTCAGTAATTATCACAATTCCCCATTTTCCTGGATAGTCGACCCCAAGTACAGTACTTGAAGTCCTGCACCTTTGTGACCTCTGATCCTTGTAGCCTCACTGTTCCACCAGTCTCCCTCTCATTCACACACACATGTACTCTGTCTTACTACGGCTGACTTGCATTCCTCTTCTTTCAAGTGCATACCTCCACCTCTTCAAGTTCTCTTCCACATGTTCCCTGTTCTCACCACAGATCAAATTGTCATCTGCAAACATCATAGTCCATGGAGATTCCTGCCTGACCTCATCTGTTAGTTGGTCCATCACCAGAGCAAACAAGAAGGAGCTCAGAGCCGATCCTTGATGCACTCCCACCTCCACCTTGAAGCTCTCTGTCACTCCTACAGCACATCTCACCACTGTCCTGCTGTCCTCATACATGTCCTGTACCAGTCTAACATACTTTTCTGCCACTCCAGATTTCCTCATGCAATACCACACCTCCTCCCTTGGCACCCTGTCATATGCTTTTTCTAAATCCACAAACACAATGGAGTTCTTTCTGACCCTCTCTGTACTTCTCTATCAGCATCCTCAAAGCAAATATGGCATCTGTGGTGCTCTTTCTTGGCATGAAACCATACTGTTGCTCACAGATAGTCACTTCTTGTCTAAGTCTTGCTTCCACAACTCTCTCCCAGATCTTCATCTTGTGGCTCATCATCTTAATTCCTCTGTAGTTTCTACAACTCTGCACATCACCCATGTTCTTAAAAATGGGCACCAGTACACTTCTTCTTCATTCCTCAGGCATTTTCTCACCATCAAATATGCCATTGAATATTTGAGTCAAAAACCTCACTGCCATCTCTCCAAGACATTTCCAAACCTCCACTGGTATGTCATCAGGTCCTACTGCCTTCCCCTTCTTCATTCTTTTCAAAGCTTTCTGGACTTCACCCTCACTAATCTTTCTCATTTCCTGGTCCACAGTTTCTATGACCTCTACCCTTCTTTCTCTTTCATTCTCTTCATTCATTAGCTCCTCAAAGTACTCCTTCCATCTTCCTGTCACACCTTCCTCACTTGTTAGAACATTACCATTCCTATCTTTAATAAGCCTAACCTGTTGCACATCCTTTCCAGCCTGATCCCTCTGTCCTGCTAATCGGCACAAGTCCTTCTCGCCCTCTTTAGTGTCCAATCTCTGATACAACTCATCATACGCCCTCTGCTTTGCCTTAGCTACTTCCCTCTTTGCCAGGGAAGCTCACACTTTTTCAGCATGCAAGCTACTTATAAAACAACCAATTCAAAATGATCTACCCAATACAAAAATGCAAAACATATAATTATCTTCAAATGTATTAAGGATTCTTTTTATGTACAATGTATGTTGATGTACCTTGCATAACTGAATAAGCCAATATTGCACAACACATATAATAAATCAGGGGTCACCAACGTGGTGCCTGCGGACACCTGGTCTCCCGCAGGGACCACATGAGGTGCCCGGTTATGGTGACAGCAATATTTTTTTATTTATTTAAAAAAAGATGGTAGAAACTGATCCCCACCCCCCTTCTTTATGAGAATCTGGTCTTTTACTTTAATAAATGTTAAAAAATCATTAGATATTTTTTACTTTATAATGTCGTCTCTAAATCTTTTTCACTTTCGGCTCTGGACGGAGCAGCAGCTTTCCCCCTTCCCTCCTGAGTTTTCCTCTCCCTACTTTGCCACTTTGTCTCGTCTGCAGTTTTAATTTTTTTCAAGTGCTCACTCGAACATAAATTCTTGATGGATCTGGTTTCATGGGCTGTTAACTCAATTAACCAATTGTACGAAGCGTTCCGGTCCTGGGGAACCGGCTTGCCCTTTGCAGTCGCATCCTGCCGGGTATATCATGGATTCCTGGGGCGAATGGAAGATGTTATGCCTCGATGTGCTTTCTGTCGAGGATGTGAAGGATATATTCATAATTGGAATTATGATATCAGGTGCTCTGCTTTTTGGCTTGTGTGGAGTTCTCTTCTATCGGAAAATCAGGAAGACTTCCGAGGCGATCAACGCGCTGTCGAAGCTCCCTTCTCAAACCGAGAGTGTGATCCGAGCTGTGATATCGATGAACCAGCTGCTTTATGAGCTGAACCGCAAAGTGGAGGCGGCAGAGGACCGCATACCACCGGTAAGGTTCGGGACTCGTGTGTAGCACCCAGGAGGGTCACATCTGGAGGTTGATTCATAGTTCGGGTCGGTGAAAAGTTTTCCATAATTTGGAGTGTATTGGATTCCAGACAGCCACCTGGACTCAAGGCCACAGAAAGAACACTGTGAGCCTGCCCTAAAGATAAATCATGCTAATCTAATCAGACTCCCATAAAATCTCCGGAGTGAAGCAACTGAAGAAATTAAGCTTCTGTCGCAACCCCCCCTCCCTCCCCGGAGAACTATTCTGTGTCCTCTGAGTCAGATAAGGCTGGCTGATCACGTCATCATCAGAACTCTGGCTAATCTGAATGGAGCTCATGGACTTGTCTCACTGCTTCGCCCTCAAATGCAAATGTGATTTGTCTTAAATGTGTGCTTGCTGGTAGAGTTTTTTGATGTCTCATATGGTGTCCTGAAAGACAAAATGTGATATATCTTTTTTGTAATACCAACGCTACTACCCTCATGGCTCTTTCCTTGTTTCACACCTATAACCTTTATCCCGATACGGATGGGAGAGGCCGCGCTGAAAGACAAAATGTGGCTGCACTGAAAGACAAAATGTGATATATCTTTTGATGTCTCATATGGTGTCCTGATAGCAGCAGCTTCACACACGTAGTCCCCTTCAGGATGACTGTGCGTACATATTCACGCTGTACTGGTGCAAACTTGTGCAATGTCAATCAAAGTACTCTGACTCTGACTCTGACTCTGAAAGTGCTACACAAATAGAGTATTATATTATATCATTAGCATTATAGTAAAGGTGTGTCTCAGTTGAATTTTTACTTAATAAATGCACTTCAATGCTCAAATTAGCTGCATTTTCCCGGGGCGATGCAGCAAAATTAAGCTGATTTGACGGTTGCTCCAAGCGAGCTGGACGAAGGTTGCAGGCTATGTCAAGCCGATTGGGTCATTAATAGCCATTTTTGCCTATTACATGTCACAATGGCATGCCATACTACTTGAGTGCCATCTAGCGGCTGAAAATGGTAGTGCTCAATATATTTATTTTAAAAAAAAATTAGTTTAAAATAAATTTCACAAGTTGAAACAAAAGTTCTGAATGGAAAGGAGTAGTTTGAAAAAAAACTCATATACAGGGTAGACCCATCTTTGAATGCAAAACAGGCAATGTGTAAAACAAATAAACAAAAAAAATCTTTGTTGTGATACAGCACTCCCATTTTCAGTCAGAATGAATGAAAACGGTCATATCTCAGCCAAAAATTGGTTTATAAATGTGGGGAAATATCCATAAATAAGTCACTTTGGCGTATAAGTCGCAGGGCATGCAAATTATGTTTAACAAAAAAACTGTGACTTATAGGCTGAAAAATACAGTACAGTACAACAAATAATCTGTTTTACATGTGTAGGAAATGGAAAGTCTTACAATGATTGACACATGCGTAACAACTTATCTTTAACACTTTGAACATTACAAGGAAAAATCTTCCTTCCATTCCACATTGGATCACACTAAACATAGTTTAATGTAACATAAAGTCGAAGATCCACTTTCTAGTCAGTGCTCAAAAGGATTTAGTGGTTGCTCCTAAATACTCCATCCTTGTCTTTGTATTATCATGTTTGCAGTTTGGGGTGTCTGCTCTACGTCTTCTTTTTTTGTTTCAGGTGTATCTTTATGGCAGCGTTACAGCCTCACGTACAGGCCTGGAATCGTTTCTAGATACTTTTCTGTTTTTCTGTGAGGATGAAAATATTTCTAGAAATACAGTGGTACTGTATTGTGTTCACAAAGAAAAATATGATTTTTGGATAGGTCTGAAACTCCTAAGCCACAATCGGCTTTTTGAATAAGAGGTGAATTGTTGTGAAGAAACAAGATGTCCACTTGCCTTCTATTTACTTTTTTATTAGAAGGTATGATGTAACAGTGCATGGGTACAAAAATGAAAACAGAAGCAGGAAGTGCAAAGTAAAGATCAGTACTCCTCCAACAAGTCATTACGAGCATTTTGTGACGACACAAGTTGAAGAACACTTTCTTTCACATGCAAACAAAGACGTTAATCTCACATGTTCTTTTGCAGGTAAACATGCAGAGAAGGTCTGTCCTCTATATTGCAAACTTCCTGCTGCCCGTCCTTTTCTTCCTGTGTCTGGACTTCGCCTCCCTCCTGATGTCAGAAACCGGTGGCGAAAAGATCGGCTTCAAAATCACTGTGCTGCTCGCCGTCACTGTGATGCAGCTTATTCTCAACGACATTCTTCCCAGTTCCTCAGACAAGATTCCACTAATAGGTAAAGTTCAGCATTTCCCAACATTCTTGAACAGGACATGCTAATTGAGCAATGTGAATTTGCTTGCTCCCCTCAGCTGTTTACTGTATGGGGGTATTTGGTCTCATGCTGATCAGCCTCTTGGAGACGATTTTGGTGATTCATCTAATTGATAAAGATGCATCATCCCAAGACAACGAAGCAACCGAGAACCAAAAACTGAACGAGAGTCAAGAGAACAACAACTTCCACTGCTGCTTTTTGGGTGAGACTACTTTCATTTTCTACATCAACTCCCATATTTCATCAGCCCCAAATAATATCAAATTAACCGTTTTGCCAATTTAATACAAGTACAAAACCAACAACGCTGGATTTAAATGCTCACACACTGATGGGTTTTAATGCTTCAGGGATAAAGAAAATGAGTCTCTGTGCATCTGCCAATATTACACCAGCTGATGGAGCAGCGTCAGTAAATAATGAGGTGAGAAGTGTTTTTTATTTATTTACAAGGCAGCAGTTTGCAGCATCACATTCTTTATTTTTGATTGTCAAGCAGGGCCGGCCCAAGGCATAAGCAAACTAAAGTGGCTGCTTAGGGCCACTAGGGGGCCCCCCGAGTGGAAGCACAGGTTTTAGGAAGTTTGTGAACTATTGAGGAAGAAGTAACATAAACAGGTCAAATGTGTGGGTAAAGGTTGTTTAATATTTTAAGTTCAGTTTGTCAAATTGTTGCATTTACATAGTTTTAACAACTAATAATTTAACTTAAATTTTATTTTTTTAAACAATTTTACACAGTTCAAGTAATTGTTCATTTACATTATTTAAATGTAAACAAACGAATGCAGAGAAATTTCCTTGCTATTTTTAAAATTAATTTTATTATATTTAGTCTGTTTTGCATAATTTAATTTGTTTTTATGCATCCAAGTTATTTAATCGGTTGTTTGTTGTTGATCTTGCACTTCAAATTATTTTGAACATAACTGTTGCTGTTCTTTAGAACCAAAGATTATAAACCAGATGGCACTTTTGCTGTAAAATACATTGCATACTGGTGTTTTTGTTGTTGTTGTTATTTTTAGTACCACTATAGTACATATAGGATAATGTAAACAGGGCTGTCAGAGTTGTAATGAGTTTATAGGTGGGTGAATGATCTGACTGTTGATTGCAGTCATCCACATTATTAGCAGAAATAGAGGGCCCCAAACCAAATTTCACTCAGGGCCCCATGGAGACTTGGGCCGGCCCTGTTGTCAATAAACTCTTTTCTAAAATAATCTGTCCAGGTTAACAGCAGCCACCACAATGAAGTGTCTCTTGCACTAGAAAAGCTTTCAGGTGAGATTGGAGAGATTAAGAAAACCCTCACGCTACTCACCTGCAGAAACGAAAACGAGAAACTTGGCTACTGGACCCGAGTGGCTCAGAAGATCAACAAAGTTTTCGCAGGTTTTTATGTCGTATCAACCATTGTGTTTTTGTCGACCATCTTTACAATGTGGTATTCTGCAGATGACTAAGAATAAAAAAGTTTTAAAACTCTTCATTTAATTTACTTACCGGTATATGTATATCAGATTTATAATTCTGTGATATACAAAGTCCGTAATTTTTGCATGTAATTGTCGTGCGGATGATCATGTTTGTCTTGTTTTTATCATATTGTAACCACTGTTCACGTTTACCCTATGAACAGCGCCCAGTTTCTCTGACCTACACTCTATGAAATACTTCACAATATGAAATAAGTGTGTTATTTGGTGACAGCCTATGCTGTAAATAGAGTGTGTAACTGAGCCCAATATCAAAACTAGATAAATCCAGCTAAAATCTAAATGACATGCAAATTTAACATTATACTAAATACGGAAGGAATAGGAAAAATAGTAAAGTTGAAAAAACATACCAGTTTAATAAACTGTACTGGTCAGTAGGGCAATGCACATTAGAGCACAGTTAAACATTTAGTACAGTTAGTGCAACCAGACTGTCTCAGAACTGTACAAAACAACCCCTCAAACAGAATACATATAACAACAACAAAAAATCAGCAAACAAGGTTGAATGAATTAACCACACTTTTCAGTCTCAAAACTTCAGCAGGCAAGGCTGAATGAATTAACCACACTTTTCAGTCTCAAAAAATCAGCAGGCAAGGCTGAGTGAATTAACCACACTTTTCAGTCTCTTGACTTAACAAAGCAGTCAGTTAGCTCTAAAACGTTGCAGGCCTGAAGGGACTCAGTGAGCTATCATCCTCAGAATAGCAGTTCCAGAGATGGCGGCTCCCAGAACAACAGCGAGGAATGGGTTACTCACCCCCACCATGGATTACCAGTTTGGAACTAACGGCAATGAAACTTCTCCAACTTCAGTCCAACGGTACTTTCCTGTTCATGAGCGTGGTTTGGGTCCGCAGCTCCACATCCAAGCAATACGCTGAGCGTGGTCCGGTTCAGTGGCTCCAGAAAACAGACAAAAACGTCCAGGGAAAAGTTTTGTAGCTTCAATCTTAGCTAAAACAAAAAGTCCCAGCGGTATTGATCCAAACCTGTTCATCAACGGCTGCCCACCAACTCCTTCACACCTCCAACAACGCTTTTTTCCCCCCAGAGCATCACAGCCAATCAAATTGCTTAAACGCCCTCACCCCAGACCATACAGCCAATCAAATTGCTTAAACTTGATTTTGCCCTTGACAGACCAGCAGGGTAGCAACAAGTGAAACGATGCATTTACTGGCAGTGGTAAATAACAGTTACTAACAAAAACGCTACATTTACTGGGTGTTTTAAGCCAATTGAAAATACTTGTACATACTATAATGTTAAGGACTTTTACAGTGTGTAAAACCTCCAATATGTGAGTGCAAAACATTAGCCAGATTAAGTAAAAGGCGATTATTACTGTTTAAAGTAAAAAGGCCTACAATGCATTGCATGTAAGAACATGTTTAAGGTGTGTAGGAAAAAAGAGTTATACTGTATATGTATAACCCAAGGGGTTACATCCTCCCCCTTCTAAAAGTCCAGATGCCCTCATCGGACTATCTACGCAGAACAATTCAATTTACCCTTGTTGGCTAAATTACTTGTCATAAAAACCCCAAGCTAAACTAGAGGAGGCACACACTGGACCACAGGGGCATGGCTCCTTCTTCCAATGGTGATTCTTACTCCACGGTGTACTATCACTAATGGCTCGTCGAAAGAATGTCCAGGCCTGTCATAACTGAGCCGAATGACTGGCTTAATCTCTCGTCGTGAATGATGATTATTAAGGGGCTCTGCAATGCTTTCAGACTGACTAGCCAAAAGGGTCGCTTCCCCAGCTAGACCTGTGGCCCCCACCGGGTCGTCAGGTAGCTGCCTAACCTCTGGTCCCTTCTCAGCCTCTGAGGCTGTGACTGCACTCATAGGTTCTGTCGGACAAGCACTATTTGAAGGTGTTGTGGGGTCTGTAGTGACATGAGACTCTGGTCGGTTGACGTGGTCTGCCAGTAGATCTAGTGCTTGGGAAACCGACTCTCTCTGAGCAGTGGATAGGTACCACAAATCGTCTTCCTCCGCATCAGACAGAAGCTCCTTGTCCGTTCCGTGCATTGCACTGTCATCATGCATGTTTGTCTGGATTTTTGTTGAGGACCTTGTTTCAGATCGGTGGTATTCTGGTTTCTCTTCATGATCAACAGGAAACCGAACCAGGTGTCCAATAGGTAGGAGATTATCACGATGCAGAGTTTTGACAACGACTCTACCTTTTTCCGACTTTACCTTGTAAACCGGCAAGCTTGGCAGTTTTTCCATCACTATATAAGGGCTTGAGTTCCACTTATCTCCCAGTTTATTCTTGCCAGGTACACCTGTCATTCGAATGAGTACTCTGTCTCCAGGTTCTAGAACTTGATTTCTTACTCTAGTGTCATAGTATCTTTTGTTGCGCTGGTGGCTCTTGTCTGCAACTTCTTGTGCCAATTGGTAAGCCTGTTGCAACTCTGCTTTTAGCTTTTCAACATACTGAAGGTAACTTTGGTGATCTTTGCCATCTGGAGATGTCCCAAAACATATGTCAACTGGCAGACGAGCCTCACGACCAAACATGAGGTAGTATGGTGAATAACTGGTAGAGTCATTTTTCGTACAATTGTAAGCGTGAACCAGCAAACTGATATGTTGACTCCACCTTTGTTTTTGAGAGGGATTGAGCGTGCCCAGCATAGATAGGAGGGTGCGGTTAAAACGTTCCGGTTGTGGGTCACCCTGGGGATGATAAGGAGTCGTCCTTGACTTCTTTATGCCCAACATTTGCAGCAGCTCTTTGATTAATCGGCTCTCAAAATCACGTCCCTGATCAGAGTGAATCCTCGCAGGCAGTCCGTAGTGAATAAAGAACTTGTCAACCAAAATCTTGGCAACGGTTGAGGCTTTTTGATCTTTGCTGACATAGGCCTGGGCGTAACGGGTAAAATGGTCTGTAACCACGAGGACATTGGCCACTCCCTTCACATCAGGCTCAATAGATAAAAAATCTATGCAGACCAGGTCGAGAGGGCCACTGCTAGTGATTTGATTTAGTGGTGCAGCCCGTTGGGGTAGGGTTTTGCGGGCAACACACCTGCCACAATTCTTGATGTAGTCGGTAACATCGGAGACCATCTTGGGCCAGAAAAACCTGTCTCTCAATAGCTCAACGATGCGATCTATTCCAAGGTGCCCAGAATCATCATGAAGCGCCCTGAGTACTTGTGGTCGGAACTGACTTGGGAGAACGAGTTGTAAGTTCTGGCGGCCATCAGGTCTGGAAACTTTCCGGTGCAACAGTCCATCTTTCATCAGGAGTTTTGAACTTTCCCTTTGTAGAAGCAATAACTCAGGATGTCCGTTGGAGGGCCAGACCCCAACTTGAACTGCTTTCTTGGCACGACCAATCACAGGATCTAGGTCTTGTGCTTTGGCCAGATCTACTTTGCTTAGTCTCTCCAAAGGACTTAACTGCAGGTGAGTAAAACAAGCATATGCATCAGGAATAGCACTCGGCTTGGCCCCTAGTTGATCGATAAGTCGCTCTGAGTGCTCGGAGGACTGAGTTCTGTCCACAGGGTGGAAAAGAGCTTTAACTCCAGCGGGGGATATTATTCTCCAACTGTGGTCATCATCAATTGCATTTCTGGACAACCAATCAGCATCCACATTATCTCGGCCAGGTTTGTATTGGATGTCAAAATCGTAAGTGGTGAGGGCGGCTAGCCACCTATGACCCGTTGCGTTCAACTTGGCGGTTGTAAGTATGTAAGTGAGGGGGTTATTGTCCGTCCTCACTGTAAAACGAGCCCCATAAAGATAATCATGAAACTTGTCCACGACTGCCCACTTCAATGCCAAGAATTCTAATTGGTGAACAGGGTAGTTTCTCTCTGACTGGCTCAGCTTGCGACTAGCAAATGCAACAGGACGTAAGCCATCAGAATGTTCCTGGTTAAGGACCGCTCCAAGCCCATCAAGGCTGGCATCGACGTGAAGGACGTACGGCTTTGAAGGGTCTGCAAAGGCCAAGACGGGGGCGTGAGTGAGACACTGGACAATTTTTTGAAATGCCTCAGTACATTCGGGCGTCCATCGCTCACCAAATGGCTGAGAGTGGTGGTAGTATGGTGTGACAAAGCCCTCATTCTTCTTTCGTTTCTTTTGTGTTGGTGGGTACCCCTTTGTAAGATCTGTGAGGGGCCGGACTATGGCAGAATAGTTGGCGATGAACTTGCGGTAATAACCGCAGAACCCTAAAAAGGACTGCAGTGATTTTAGGTTCATTGGAGGTTCCCAGTTCGCCACTGCCTTTATCTTGTCAGGGTCTGTTGAGACACCAGCAGCAGACACGATGTGACCAACGTATTTGACTTGGGGT
>JBBPBX010049863.1:0-19897 GCA_038048925.1 Garcialebias charrua | reverse complement strand
ACCGATTCTGTTCATAACTTTTATGGACAGAATTTCTAGGCGCAGCCAAGGTGTTGAGAGGATCCGTTTTGGTGGCCTTAGAATCGCTTCTCTGTTTTTTGCAGATGATGTGGTCCTATTGGCTTCATCAGATCGTGATCTACAGCTTTCGCTGGAGCGGTTTGCAGCTGAATGTGATGCGGCCGGGATGAGGATCAGTTCCTCCAAATCCGAGGCCATGGTCTTGAGCCGGAAAAGGGTAGCATGCCTTCTCCGGGTCGGGGAGGAGGTCCTGCCCCAAGTGGAGGAGTTTAAGTATCTCGGGGTCTTGTTCACGAATGAGGGAAAACTGGAGCGTGAGATCGATAGGCGGATAGGTGCAGCATCCGCAGTGAAGCGGGTGCTGTACCGGTCTGTCGTGGTGAAGAGAGAGCTGAGTCAAAAGGCAAAGCTCTCAATTTACCGATCGATCTACGTTCCCACCCTCATCTATGGTCATGAGCTCTGGGTTATGACCGAAAGAACGAGATCTCGGATACAAGCGGCTGAAATGAGTTTTCTCCGCAGGGTGTCTGGACTCTCCCTTAGAGATAGGGTGAGAAGCTCAGTCATCCGGGAGGGACTCGGAGTAGAGCCGCTGCTTCTCCACATCGAGAGGAGCCAGTTGAGGTGGCTCGGGCATCTGGTTAGGATGCCTCCTGGACGCCTCCCTGGTGAGGTGTTCCGGGCATGTCCCACCGGGAGGAGACCCAGAGGAAGACCCAGGACACGCTGGAGGGACTATGTTTCTCGGCTGGCCTGGGAACGCCTTGGGATTCCCCCAGAGGAGCTGCTCCAAGTGGCTGGGGAGAGGGAAGTCTGGGCCTCCCTACTTAGGCTGCTACCCCCGCGACCCGACCCCGGATAAGCGGAAGAAAATGGATGGATGGATGGATGGATATATATATATATATACACACACACACACACACAATAGTCCCTACTTTGCGGTTAATACTTCCTGCTGTAGCTGATCAGCTGTTCACCGTGGAGAGCAGATAAGTGGGCGTGGCCAAGAGCACTTGCACGTGGCTAAGTGCAGATGAGGCAAAGAGCTGAAATCATGACATTCTGTGCTCTTTTATAACATTTAAAAACATTGTTTAGTATATTGCAAGAGTGTGGGAAGTGATTAAAATGCCTTAATAAAAAAAATATATATATATATATATTTTTTTTTTTTTCCAATTATTATTTATTTATTTTTTGTCCGAATATGTTTGAAACAATTACTTGAGAGCATACAGCAGTTGGCAGAGTTTTTTTTAAAAACTGGCTGTCAGTGATGATGAACTTGCAGAAAGATACTCACTGACTCCTCCGCCTGAGAGAGGAGGATGAGATGCAGCCCGTGCATGTGGATGCGTGTTATCTGTAGAGGAGCAGACAGGAGCCAAGGAGAAGGGAGGAACTCAAGAGAACTAGAGAGAGGACCCAGCAAGTGTAAACGACTAGTCTGATGATTATTATAAGTGACCCAGCTGCTGGGTTAATAATATCCACGAACAGGTGCAAGTATACTGGGAGAAAGTGGGACAGATGTGCCAAATATTTGATCTGCAACCATGGGTGCACATGCCATTTTAGTGTGTTTCTCTGGTTGATTTGTTGTTTCTGCCTCTTTAGTTTTTGGAATTAAACAATATTAACACCAAAAGAGGTATATTTGAATGAAAATTCAAGATTGAATGAGATTTTCATTAATGAAAAGTGCGTTATAAATTGAATTCATTATTATTATTATTATTATTAAAAAACTATAGCAAAGGTTTGTCTCTGTTTAACTTTTCATTATCTCCCCTCCCCCCCAAAAAAACAAACAAACAAGCAAACTGTTATCTCAGTGAAATTGCCAGTTTTACTTATAGTTTATTATAAATATCTGCAAATTCAAATATTACTCTGTTTCGTAGTATTAAAAACAGGGATTACGGAATTCGGATGAGCTGATTTATTAATATTTTGGACCAGACTGTATGAATGTTAAATTTAATGCATTTAATAATCAAATGTGTAATTACACTTTTTACAGTGATTCGGTTTATTTTATTTACCTAGTTTGCCTGAATTATTACCAATCATGTTTTTTTTTATGTTCAAGTTATTTTGTGGTGATATACAGTTATTATCAATATATGTGCAGACAAATTGTGATTTTTAGGGTAAAACTGTGTCTGTGTGTGTGGGGGCGGGATGCAGTTGAGAGGTAAGTTGGTGGAGGGCCTACAGGACCGTGTAGCCCTGGACCTACCAGCAGGTTAACAGGGCCCTGTACACAGAGCAGGAGCTGATCTTTGATTAGCCATATTTTTTTTTAGGGATTGTGGCTAGTCTGTTTGATTTAGTCCAATTTCTAATTTTATAAACGGAAAGGCTTGGTAATTTAACTTTAAATATGCCCAGATATATATGTGAAGGTGGTGGAGTCATATAATATCATCTTATAAATGGTGTTATTTGAAAAGTTAAAGTTGTATTTTTTATTTATTTTTATGATATTGTCCACTGTCCAGGAAAATGGGAAATGTGGTAAAGAGGTGAAAAAGAGAGTCCAGGCAGGATGGAGAAAAGTTTCAAGAGTGATTTGTGACAAAAAGTGTCAGCAAAGGTCAAAGGAAAAGTTTACAAAACAGTGGTGAGACCGTCGGTTACGTACTGTAACCCTAGATTCTATGAGTGTGGGCGTAGCCCTTTAAGCCACGCCTTTTGGGTTTACCCTGTGCTTCGCACCAACATTGAAAACTTCTAGTCCACGCCCACCTGCTGTGGGCCCACGCCCTCGGTCCATAAAAACCCCTGTCGACCGAGGAACTGCTCCCAATGGCAAAAACAATTTTTTCAGCCAAAAAGAGCCAATGGGGCCTCAAGGCTTAAAGGGCTACGCCCACACTCATAGAATCTAGGGTTACAGTACGTAACCGACGTTCTATTTCCTGTGGGCGTAGCCCTTTAAGCCACGCCTTTTGGGTTAAAGGGCGGAGCATGATATGGTCCATGCCCCATTGGGTCTGACTGCAACCATAACACACTCAGGCAACCGCCACACCTCAATAGGCATGAATATGCACTGTCAATTCAGACAAAAGGGTGCATAATATAGCAGGTGGACAATCCTCATCATCATGTGATGGTAAATGAATGACTCTGAATTCATAATCAGAATCAACAAGGCAGATACAACTGTGTCAATCATCAATAAGTCTATTGATAATGAAAGACAATCACTCTGCTACAACCCTGAGAACATAATGCATCAGGGAGGAGCTGGAAAACGTTCTGTAACCAAAATAGACAGGGAGTCGCTGACGACCAAGAGGCAGCCTGAACAGATGTCCTGCACAGAAGACCTCCGTGCAGGGCTGTGGAACTGCAATCCCTCTAGAGAAGTGAACTCTTATTTGTTCAGGGGGCTGGAGGCCAGGAAGCTGTATGCCAGAGAAATGGCCTCATATAGCCAATGTGACAACCGCTGATAGGTCAAGGTTGACCCTGAGATTGTCCTCTGAAGGCACAAAAAGCTTATCAGACTTAAGCATTGCAGCAGTGCGTGTCACATAACACTTTAGCGCCCGCACTGGACAAGACAAATGTAGGCGTTCTTCCTCTGCAGAAAAGAGAGGAGGAGAACAAGCCGTTCAGTGAATGATTTAAACTTTGAATGAACACGTCAAGCTTTAAGGCTAAAAGCAGGGTGGGACTAAGTTCAACTGAACTCCCTTCCCTCTTAATCATTTGTCTTCCTTTGAGAGAAGGAGAAACAGACAAGTCATTTACTCCTTAGCCGAATTTTGAACCAGCAACAGAGCTGGTTTAAGGATAAAAAACTTTAACTGTATCTGGTCTAAACAGGTCAAATGGATCCCTAGTTAGTGAACTCAGCACAGTAACTAGGTCCCATTGTGTGACTAAGGTGCGTGAATCGGACTAAGACGACGAGCACCTTTCAGAAAATGTTTTAACAGGGGATGATTAAAACCTGTTCTATCGTTGAATCCCCCGTGGCAGGAAGACATCGCTGCAGCATAAGTTGTAACCGTGCTGCAGGCTAAAATTCTGACCAGCCATAACTGTAAACATGGGAAGATGGAACCCAGAGAAAATGAAAATGGGTCCAACTGACTTCCCAGGCACCATCGCTGACAAGCAACCCATTTGACGCGGTAAACACTTTGGACACGCTTGCAGGGTAGTGCATAAAGACGTCTTTTTAGAAAGATTCAAGACTTTCTAAACATTAACGTTCAGCAACCAGATCAGTAAATGTTGACCTATCACAGGGAAACTCTTAGTTGCTGTAGCACCGGAACCATGGTGTGTTCTGCGGGGCGATCAGAATCACTGTACGTCACCTCCTTCAATCTTTCCAGTAGCTCCAGTGGCAGCTAGACTGGAGGAGAGAACATAAAACGTTCTCATTTTTATTTTGGCCCACAGTTTGTGTGCCAATGCGTCCACCCCAGTGGGGGTTGTCCTGGGGCTTCAGGAAAAGAACAGTGGGCACTGAGCGTTCTCCTGAGTGGCCAATCTAGCACGGCGGGGGGTGAGAGAGCCGCCCGCGGCAGCGATTTCAAGTGTGAGTGTGCGCCCGGCAGATCAGACTTCTGGCTGTGATCAGCGACTGCTGAACAGCTGTTGACACACTGTTAGCAGGTCGCTCTTGTAAAAGAGTCCACGAGGCTCAATGAGATTCACCTGACTAAATAAAGGTTGAATGAAAAAACTGGGCTAAACGCACACGCCCTGGTGATTTATGTACGCGACGTCTAGTGTTTCAGACATTGTGTACTGACAGCAGCGACCAGAACGTTTATGTGAAGGGACGTACCTGGCGGCCACGCCCCCCCCATACTGACTGTGACAGGCAGGAGCCATCCCGTTCAGAAAAAGGGATGTGTCTGTTTGAATGACGTCACTTTGCTCAGGGCTCTGACAAAGTCCAAGGTTTCCCCCTAAAGACCAGGTCCATCTCAAATAAACATTCTGACTAGTCCACATTAAATGTGACTGGTCGGAACTCATTCTTTGGTATCTATAATATAACGACGGGTAGACAGACTACACGATTTTATGTTAAAAGAGCTTGCCATACTGGTCCGTTCTCAGTGATGAGAAAACGTGACATGAGCCAGCTGTGGTGTACTGGGTCAATTTTCTGACATAAAAAAACGTCTCTGAAAGACGGTGCATGTGTAGTAAAATTAATTTCACTACCACGTGAATGGCAGCCATCATTCCTGACAATCTCATTATTATAACGCTGGAACTGACCTGTGTGAGGCTGACGTACTGAAGAGTGACGTCAGCTGCTGCTCTCTCTTCTGTTCCGACACAACAGCTGAGGAGCAGAGGGTCGTCTCAGTAAATACTTTATGCACTGGAGTAACTGAGTTGTTTCCCCAGTTTATGGCGAGAACCCAAGTGGAACATTTATTCACCAGTCTGGGCTTCCACTTCTTCTAGGATCGAAACAGAAGCAATCGATCCTCGGGCAGAGTATTTCTCCTGCTCCTTGACGCAGCGGTAAACACCGCCAGATAACCCTCGTGCAGATGCAGGGAGCGGACTGACGTGACGACATGCAGTCGTACTGATAGCAAACCTTTTGAAAAAAACAAACCTGAGGAATTCCCTGTGTTTGTTTATGATTGGAATGTGGGAACGCGTCTCTGCGATCGATTGAGACGAATCCAACTCCGTGTCACGTATTTGAAAAATACGTTTTATTGTCAGCATATGGAAGAGACGACTCACGTGATGTTTGTTGAAAATCGACAAATCCAGAAAACTGCCCGAGTCTGTTTGATTCTTTGGAAACAAGTATTTTGAATAGAAAACGGTTCCGTCCTCGCTCGAGGGTGGACTCCGGAAATGACGTATTTCGCTAACAGTTCCTGTAGTTACGAACTGCAGCGCCCTCTGCTGAAGATGTTTTGTCTTCAGAAACTGCAACGAGCCGGTGCGGCGTCTCTGCAAACTGCAGAGCGTAATTGTTGCGAATAGTCGTCTTAACCAGTTAGAGAGCAGGTCTGGAGCTAGACTGCGCTGTAATTTAACAACGTTCTGCTGCACAGGAGAAATAGCTTGTCCTCCACTGCCACCTAGCGGACGGAGTCCGCAATGGCCCATAGGATATCATATACAGTATACTGTATAATATGATATCTATGCTTCTCACGACCCCTGCTGCACTGAGCCCAGTTGACTCGTGCAGGTCGGTGGTTTTACCTGGTCTGTCTGGCGTGTGGAAGAGACGAAAAAGGTCCTGGCTGAAACAACTGTTATCAGACCATGCATGAGAAAACGTCTTTTTGAGACGGGTCAGAGACAATACCTGTTGCTTGACTCGATGTTGAAGAAGACAGAAATGTCCTGGCTGGAACCATGTGTCCAGGCCAGACTCATGACAGTTAACTGTGTTAACAAGTGCAGATGTTTGTCTTACATGACTGTGCAGTGCATCGCTGTGCCTGCTGCTGGCAGTCACGTCCGCATGACCCCGTCTGTGTGTGGGGAGGTGGGGCTTGAGTGGTTACCATGGAAACATCGGAACCACTCGTAGCTCGGCTTTGTGTGAAGGAATGTGCTTTGTTATCGCTGCACGAACCTGGAGATGTGTTCATGGACCTCGGGGAAAAAAGGCAACCAGCATGTCTGAGTAACAAACACTGTTCAAGACAGAAACTTTATTTTTAGAACTCAAAAAGCTGTTAAAAACATCCCCTTCACAGCGTCATTTTTGGCGGACCCTGCCTCTGGAGCTCCCGGTCCGCTGGTAATAGTGACCCGGGTGTCTTGGAGCTGGGGTCGGCGGTATGCCTTGCTCTGCTCCCTAGGGCGCACCGGTCTGTGTGCGGCACGAGGGTCTGCCCGAGGTGATGCTGCGTGCTTCTTCACCTGCTCGAGCGCGCACCTGAAGCCAGTTGGAGCTGGGTGCTGCGTGAAACTGTGTCCTCGCGTGTTTCACTGGTCTCAGTGCAAACCTCAGAGCTCAGAGCTGCTGGGCTGCAGCGGTGTAGAGAAGCCTGGATCGTGCGCTCCTGAGTCCTCGTGATAGGAGCGCAGAGTGACACGGGCTTGTTGTCCGCGCTCTGCAGCGGGGAGTCCACGTCTGAACAGCTGAGTCAGATCGCTCCCTCTGGCTGCTGTTTTTAGCTGCGAGTCCTCCTGCCAGCAGCGAGGATGGAGTCTGAGTGGTGCGTTCAGGGACCTCCACCAGCGCACGTGGCTCACCTGATGTCCTGGAGCGCGTGGAGCGGCGAGAGGAGAGCGTCCTGCGGCCTGCTCGTCTGCGGCGTCGAGGCTGAGTGATGCGTTCAGGGACCCTCAGCCCGCACGCGTCTGCGCGACCCAACTTTTATGACCGGGAGCGCGTGGAGCAGCGAGTCTGTCCTCAGGAGACGGCGCTCGTCGTGCCAGAGGCTGGAGTGGAGCTGGGTCTGGTTCTTCAGCTCAGCTGGGCTGGGCCCAGCTCGTCGGTCGTGGCGGCCATTCCGTCGGTCACGACTTCTCCCTCGGTGGGGGTTCTGGCCGGTCCCACGCACTTCAAAGAAGTGGGGCGACACGGAGGCTAGACATCTCCGCAGGCGGAGGAAAAGGCGAAACCGGGTCAGAACCTTCGGGAGGAACATGCCGGTCGGTGGAGGAAAAAGGCGAAACCGGGTCAGAACCTTCGGGAGGAACATGCCGGTCGGTGGAGGAAAAAGCGAAACCGGGTCAGAACCTTCGGGAGGAACATGCCGGCCGCACCAGCTACCCCCTGTGGGCGCGTAGACCGCCACAGCTGCTTACCACAGGCTGCGCGCGGAGCATCCACCTTCGGTTGAGCCTCCGGTGCCCAGTGGACAGGGGAGGTCAAACCGGAGCTCCTTTTTCTCCTCCTCAGGAGCTGGCAGGCAGAGCACGCGGTTCTGGACCACGGCCTGCTGTCAGTGTTGGACTCCAAAGCACCACTCAGAGTGGGTGCTGCTTGTCCTCCACCAGGATGAAGCAAGAATTCGCATCCTGTGCATTTATTGAAGGTCGTTTAAAAAACATGTTGTGATCTTCTTATCTTTCTTATGTAGAGTCTTCAGTTGGTGAAAAAATTTTGGGAGCAGTTCCTCGGTCGACAGGGGTTTTTATGGACCGAGGGCGTGGGCCCACAGCAGGTGGGCGTGGACTAGAAGTTTTCAATGTTGGTGCGAAGCACAGGGTAAACCCAAAAGGCGTGGCTTAAAGGGCTACGCCCACAGGAAATAGAACGTTGCGTTTGATTCCGGTTCTGTTGTGTCTCTGGTCTGTTTTGTATTGGTTAACTGGACCCGAGTTCGGACTCGGTTGGACTCTGGGTTCGTGTCCTCTGGACCCATTTTGTCTCAGAGTTTCAGCGGAGCGAAATAATGGAAGCTAACAAGGTGAGCTTCCCCCTCTTTTTGGTAAAAGTTATTCTTCTTGGGCTGCCTGTGCAGCTGTTTTCTCCTTGTTGAGACACCGGCTTCATGCGCCTGCGGCTCTGTTGCTCTCGAGTTTAACAACGTAAAGCATGTGTCGCAAACCCGCGCGTGCGTCAAACATAAAGCAGCGCCGTCATCTCGCAAAACCACATATGAAGCTTCTTTGCGACAGTTATTTTTTTATTCTTATTTATCACGATAGAGACGATAGAAGGAAAGTAGTACGATAGACACGTTTCTATCGTCCCCACGATATATATCGTCATATCGCACAGCCCTAGTTCAGGTGTAGTTTCTATGATCCATGTGTAGTTTCTATGATCCAGGTGTAGTTTCTATGATCCAGGTGTAGTTTATATGGTTCAGGTGTAGTTCCTATGTTTCAGGTGTAGTTTATATGGTCCAATTATAGTTTTTCTTGTCCAGGTGTAGTGGTTCAGGTGTAATTCCTATGATCCAGATGTAGTTTCTATGATTCAGGTGTAGTTTCTATGGTCCAGGTGTAGTTTCTATGGTCCACGTGTAGTTTCTATGGTCCAGGTGTAGTTTTTATGGCCCAGGTGTAGTTTCTATGGTTCAGGTGGAGTTCCTATAATTCAGATGTAGTTCCTATGATCCAGGTGTAGTTTCTATGATTCAGATGTAGTTTGTATGATCCAAGTGTAGTTTATATGATCCAGAAGTAGTTTATATGGTCCAGGGGCCTCATGTATCAACCGTGCGTGCGCACAAAAACATTGCGCACGTCACTTTCCACGCAAAACCCCGTATGTATCAAAACTGAACTGAACGTGAATATATGCGCATCCAGGTACATATCCACGCAAGCTCCCGAGCAGGCGTACGCACGTTTCTGTGGTTCTTGTTCCTTTGGCGACACTTACAGGTGTTTCAGAGAAACTGAAGCCCCACAGTCTGTGGTTGACTTTAAGAGCGGCTTGAAGACCTTTCTTTTCAACCGAGCATACTTTACTCCTCATGATTCTACTTTTGATCTTAGCTGATACTGTTGTTGATTTTAATTGTTTTATTATTTGTCTTATTGACATTCAAATATGTTGCACCTTGTAGCACTTTGAGATTTCCATTAATGAAAAGTGCGTTATAAATTGAATTCATTATTATTATTATTATTATTATTATTATTAACTGTTCATGATGTGAAAATGATTAATATTCCCTCCAAACACACGATTAACAAGTATTACATCCACATGACGCAGTGAAATAAAGGACGCGCAAAGTTGTGCCAAAAATAAATTTAACAGGAACGGATTCATTCAGCCTTACTGGAGGTTATAATAAATAGTGTAACACGCAGAGCATTTATTTAGAAACAGATATAATTTTCTGATCTAGGATATGGCTTATCAGCCGTTTTCAGAAATAATCATTTTTCAGTTTGGCACTGCTGCTGCGCTCTGGGGAGCCGTGCATCACGCGTGCATACAGAAGCAGCGGTCAAACTGTTCCACAGAGGGAGCTGCAGGTCGATCGGGACTGTGCAGTCCAGTCCACACAAAGCCGGATCATGTCCAATGGAATGTCTCATCCATATGATTCCAAAGGCTGAGTGGTCGCGCTTGGAGCGCGCGCGCACCCTCACCGGTGTCGACACGGCAGCTGGAGGTGTTTCATTATCTGCGTTTATTGTAGATTTCTCCAAAATGACACGTGAAAGTACACCTTATATAACTTGTAGGAGAGTAAAAGCTTCACAGACAGACTGCGCACAGGGCTGCGGAGGGCGCAGCGTCTGGAGACGCCAACATCACGTGATGTCATGAAATGTCTCCACCAAGACGCACAGACTCGTTTCTTCACATCATCTACATAAACAAAGATCTATGTTCTAGCAAACATCCAAGTAAGTTCCTCTGTGTTTACAGTAATAATGGTAATAAACTCGTGCGCAAAGTTAATATTTCCACACAGAATGAATGAATGAGCCGGTTCGCGCACCACAGCAGGGTGCGCGTACCGATACACAATCACTCGTTCTTTGCATGATGAACACATTTTATTACTATTCTTACTTAGGATGTTTGTCCTCACTCATATTATATTGAATTCATTATTTTCCCGAATCTAGAAATGATTTCTGATCGCGCAGGGATCAAACAAACATGTCCTTCACACATGCAGGAAGTAATTTGCATCTGTTTAACATATGTAAATGTAGGCGTGTCAGGGGAGGTGTCTCACGTGCGCTCAGTTCCACGTCAATTGTGATGTACAAAAGGAATGTGCGTGGATTCAGGTGTACGCACAGTTTGATAAATCTGGATCTTTTTGTGCGTAGACACTTTTCTGGATTTCACCGTACGTCACTTTTCAGTAGGAAATCCACGCAGGTTTTTGATACATGAGGCCCCAGGTGTAGTTTCTATGGTCCAGGTGTAGTTTCGGTCCAGGTGTAGTCTATAGGGTCCAGGTGGAGTTTCTATGGTTAAGGTGTAGTTCCTATGATCCAGGTGTAATTTCTATGGTCCAGGTGTAGTTTCTATGGTTCAGGTGTAGTTTATATGATCCAAGTGTAGTTTATATGGTTCAGGTGTAGTTCCTATGATCCAGGTGTAGTTTCTATGATCCAGGTGTATTTCCTATGGTTCAGGTGTAGTTTCTGTCCAGGTGTAGTCTATAGGGTCCAGGTGGAGTTTCTATGGTTAAGGTGTAGTTCCTATGATCCAGGTGTAATTTCTATGGTCCAGGTGTAGTTTCTATGGTTCAGGTGTAGTTTATATGATCCAGGTGTAGTTTATATGGTTCAGGTGTAGTTCCTATGATCCAGATGTAGTTTCTATGATCCAGGTGTATTTCCTATGGTTCAGGTGTAGTTTATATGGTTCAGGTGTAGTTTCTATGATCCAGGTGTAGTTTCTATGATCCAGGTGTATTTCCTATGGTTCAGGTGTAGTTTATATGGTTCAGGTGTATTTCCTATGGTTCAGGTGGAGTTTCTATGGTTCAGTTTTAGTTTGTATGGTTCAGGTGCAGTTTCTATGATCCAGGTGTAGTTTCTATTATCCTTGTTTATTTCCTATGGTTCAGGTGTAGTTTCTATGATCCAGGTGTAGTTTCTGTGATCCAGGTGTATTTCCTATTGTTCAGGTGTAGTTTCTATGGTTCAGGTGTAGTTTCTATGATCCATGTGTAGTTTCTATGATCCATGTGTAGTTTCTATGATCCAGGTGTAGTTTCTATGATCCAGGTGTAGTTTATATGGTTCAGGTGTAGTTCCTATGTTTCAGGTGTAGTTTATATGGTCCAATTATAGTTTTTCTTGTCCAGGTGTAGTTGCTATGGTTCAGGTGTAATTCCTATGATCCAGATGTAGTTTCTATGATTCAGGTGTAGTTTCTATGGTCCAGGTGTAGTTTCTATGGTCCACGTGTAATTTCTATGGTCCAGGTGTTGTTTTTATGGCCCAGGTGTAGTTTCTATGGTTCAGGTGGAGTTCCTATAATTCAGATTTCGTTCCTATGATCCAGGTGTAGTTTCTATGATTCAGATGTAGTTTGTATGATCCAAGTGTAGTTTATATGATCCAGAAGTAGTTTATATGGTCCAGGTGTAGTTTCTATGGTCCAGGTGTAGTTTCGGTCCAGGTGTAGTCTATAGGGTCCAGGTGGAGTTTCTATGGTTAAGGTGTAGTTCCTATGATCCAGGTGTAATTTCTATGGTCCAGGTGTAGTTTCTATGGTTCAGGTGTAGTTTATATGATCCAGGTGTAGTTTATATGGTTCAGGTGTAGTTCCTATGATCCAGGTGTAGTTTCTATGATCCAGGTGTATTTCCTATGGTTCAGGTGTAGTTTATATGGTTCAGGTGTAGTTTCTATGATCCAGGTGTAGTTTCTATGATCCAGCTGTATTTCCTATGGTTCAGGTGTAGTTTATATGGTTCAGGTGTATTTCCTATGGTTCAGGTGTAGTTTCTATGGTTCAGTTTTAGTTTGTATGGTTCAGGTGCAGTTTCTATGATCCAGGTGTAGTTTCTATTATCCTTGTTTATTTCCTATGGTTCAGGTGTAGTTTCTATGATCCAGGTGTAGTTTCTGTGATCCAGGTGTATTTCCTATTGTTCAGGTGTAGTTTCTATGGTTCAGGTGTAGTTTCTATGATCCATGTGTAGTTTCTATGATCCAGGTGTATTTCCTATGGTTCAGGTGTAGTTTCTATGGTTCAGGTGTAGTTTCTATGATTCAGGTGTAGTTTCTATGATCCAGGTGTATTTCCTATGGTTCAGGTTTAGTTTCTATGGTTCAGGTGTAGTTTCTATGGTTCAGGCGTAGTTTCTATGATCCAGGTGTAGTTTCTATGATCCAGGTGTATTTCCTATGGTTCAGATGTAGTTTCTATGGTTCAGGTGTAGTTTCTATGACCCAGGTGTAGTTTCTATGATCCAGGTGTATTTCCTATGGTTCAGGTGTAGTTTCTATGGTTCAGGTGTAGTTTATATGGTTCTGGTGTAGTTTCTATGGTTCAGGTATAGTTTCTATGGTTCAGGTGTAGTTCCTATGGTCCAGGTGTAGTTTCTATGATCCAGGTGTATTTCCTATGGTTCAGGTGTATTTCCTATGGTTCAGGTATAGTTTATATGGTTCAGGTGTAGTTTCTATGGTTCAGGTGTAGTTTCTATGGTTCAGGTGTAGTTTCTATGATCCAGGTGTAGTTTCTATTATCCAGGTGTATTTCCTATGGTTCAGGTGTAGTTTCTATGGTTCATGTGTAGTTTATATGTGTAGTTTCTATGGTTCAGGTGTAGTTCCTATGGTTCAGGTGTTGTTTCTATGGACCAGGTGTAGTTTCTATGATCCAGGTGTATTTCCTATGGTTCAGGTGTATTTCCTATGGTTCAAATGTAGTTTCTATGGTTCAGGTGTAGTTTCTATGGTTCAAGTGTAGTTTCTATGGTTCAGATGTAGTTTCAATGATCCAGGTGTATTTTCTATGATTGAGGTGTATTTCCTATGGTTCAGGTATAGTTATGGTTCAGATGTAATTTCTATGGTTCAGGTGTAGTTTATAGGGTTCAGGTGTAGTTCATATGATCCAGGTGTAATTTCTATGATCCAGGTGTAGTTTATATGATCCAGGTGTATTTCCTATGCTTCAGGTGTAGTTTCTATGGTCCAGGTGTAGATTTTATGGTTCAGGTGTAGTTTCTATGATCCAGGTGTAGTTTCTATTATCCAAGTGTATTTCCTATGGTTCAGGTGTAGTTTCTATGGTTCAGGTGTATTTCCTATGGTTCAGGTATAGTTTCTATGGTTTAGGTTTAGTTTCTATGGTTCAGGTGTAGTTTCTATGATCCAGGTGTAGTTTTTATTATCCAGTTTTTTTATTCTATGGTTCAGGTTTAGTTTCTATATGATCCAGGTGTACTTTCTGTGAACCAGGTGTATTTCCTATGGTTCAGGTGTAGTTTCTATGGTTCAGGTGTAGTTTCTATGATCCAGGTGTAGTTTCTATGATCCAGGTGTATTTCCTATGGTTCAGGTTTAGTTTTTATGGTTCGGGTGTATTTTCTATGGTTCAGGCATAGTTTCTATGACCCAGGTGTAGTTTATATGATCCAGGTGTATTTCCTATGGTTCAGGTGTAGTTTCTATGGTTCGGGTGTAGTTTTTATGTTCCAGGACTAGGTGTAGTTTCTATGATCTAGGTGTATTTCCTATTGTTCAGGTGTAGTTTCTATGGTTCAGGTGTAGTTTCTATGGTTCAGATGTAATTTCTATGATCCAGATGTAGTTTCTATGGTTCAGGTGTAGTTTCTATGATCCAGATGTAGTTTATATGGTTCAGGTGTAGTTTCTATGATCCAGATGTAGTTTCTATGGTTCAGGTGTAGTTTCTAAGATCCAAATGTAGTTTATATGGTTCAAGTGTAGTTTCTATGGTTCAGGTGTAGTTTCTATGGTCCAGGTGTGGTTTCTAAGGTCAAGGGTGTAAATAAATGCAGGTGGTCAGTCAGTAAGTTATTTAAGAGCAACTGGGCAGTATTCATTCATTCATTAGGGCGGCCGTGGCACAGTGGTAATGGCAGTAGACCCCCGATCGGAAGGTTGGAGGTTCGAATCCCACGTCCGCTCATGTGTCGTTGTGTCCCTGGGCAAGACACTTAACCTTGAGTTCCTCCCGGTAGGTCTGGAATTCGCCTTGCAAGGCAGGCTACCACTACCGGTGTATGAATGTGTGTATGAATGGGTGGATGGTTGGTATTGTAAAGCGCTTTGGGGCTCCTCACAGGGGGCTGGAAAGCGCTATATAAATAAGCTCCATTTACCATTCAACCTTTATTTATTCAGGTAAATCTCATTGAGCCTCGTGGACTCATTTACAAAAGCGACCTGCTATAAACTAAAGAATGATGAACAGCAATGGTAGAATTTCCTTAAACAACAAACAACAGAAAAACATAAGAGAGAAATAGAAAGTGAAATGCAAAGTATCAAAAACTAGCAAAACACCACAAGGTAGATGTACTGTACAGTATGGGATCCTGATGCAGGATTCAGTGTTCACCAACTAAACAGCAGCACGGAACATCTTTCTCCGTCGGCTTCTAAACAATGTTTTGTTCCTTTAAAGCACTTGATTCACTTCCTGGTCATGCCGTCATGTGACTTACAACATAATCTGATTGTTGTTTTTATATATGAAACCTACATGCTCAAAGAACTCCTCTGCTGTTTTCTTCTGCTGGTGCATAATGAAGAGAAACCATCAATGTTCATCACATACGGGTGTAGTCCTCAGTCTAAAGACTGTTTTTAATCTGGTCTGGATTCTTCTGTCATCACTGAATTATTGACACTGATACTTAGCAGCTTTATAAGAATTTTATGTTTGAAAGGCATTAATGCGTTGGCAGGCTGGTGGCACTAAAGTTGTGTATTGGACATGACTATGGTCCACTATGATGCAAGATTACACCTTCATCTTTTTGAACTCTTCAGTGATGCTTTTTACTGACCCTCTCAGTAAACAGACATTTAACACAATTTATTCCATTAGTTTGAATCAAAGGACAGATTCACTCACAAAGAGACTATTTCTACTCTTTTAATTTTGTCCTAATACAAATATAATCAAAGCATTCATCTGTGTTATTCATGAGCAGTGTTGTACTTTACAATATGTTTTATGATCACATATGTTATATGCTGGTTTATTCTGCACCAACGATGGTGTTCAAAAAACTGTGTGAAAGTTTAAGGCCCGGGTCGGAGTGGCCCGACAGTTTTGTTTAGAAATGGAGAATCCACCTTATTCCTAGCCCCCATGATGCCTTGCGCGAATTATGTGTACGACTTCTGCCGAAAGTCAGAACCGGCACTTTTAGCAACACGCTAACCGGTTTTCGTCAGAGGTTCTAGGTCATAAAATATGTGGGAACACAAACGATCACAACTCAAATGTGGAGATATACCGCTACCTACAGCTGTTGAGGGGTGGGAGGACGACTTGAAGAAGTGGCCTAAAATAACGTACACTAGCATGTTTAGCTACTAGCATACTTAGCTACTTTGTTGACAGTTGCTTCAGATGGCGAAGCGATGAGAAATCTGAGAAGCTCTGAAGCTTATCAGTATCTTCACATTAAAAAGGTTGGTCCTGTTATGTTAAGAGAGGTGGGACACAATCTTATTTACCTTAAGGCAAACACAGAGTCCAGTCTAAGCATTAAAAATCCACATCTCCAGGTCCAGCTGACAATGATGTGCCTTGGACTTTTGAGCTGCAAGATGTTTATCTGGACACCAACTGAGCACCTGGAGCTTGACATTTCTTTTGGCAAAGACTTTACTGATTCACAAATGAAGCACCTTGAACTTTTATTTTATTTTATTTTTTTATATATTTTTATTGATTTTCAATTATTTACAACACAACAAAAAAAAAACAAGAAAAACCCTGTGCTGTCTACACACACACACACACACACACATAACTTACCTAAGTCCACATTGGGGACGCATGTTTTAACTCCCTACTTTAGGGGACACCCCTTTCTGAATGGTTTAGGGACAAACTGCTAAGTGGGTTTTTTTACTCTAAATTTACTGAAAACAAAGGTCACCTGAAAATTTTGTTTAAATCATTTTTTGATAAAATTGTTTTTTACCCTCACATTGGGGACCGGGTAATTTTTTCATCCACTTTGGGGACTTGAGTTTTACACAGATACACAAACTGATTAAAGTCACCTTTGGGGACCTTATATCCGTTTGGGGACTTCAGATTTACATAGATACACAAACTGATTCAAGTCACCTTTGGGTACCTTATATCCCTTTGGGGACTTTAGATTTACACAAATACACAAACTGCTTAACGTTACCTTTGGGAACCTTGTATCCCTTTGGGGGCTTTAGATTTACACAGATACACAAACTGATTAAAGTCACCTTTGGGTACCTTATATCCCTTTGGGGACTTTAGATTTACACAAATACACAAACTGCTTAATGTTACCTTTGGGAACCTTGTATCCCTTTGGAGACTTCAATTCAATTCTGTTTATTTAAAAAGTCCAAATCACAACAAAGTTGTCTCAGGACACTTTACAAGAACATTCACATATGTAGAAAAGCAGCTTAGTAAAGAAAGTTTTACATAGGTTTACACAGATACACAAACTGAGTAAAGTCACCTTTGGGTACCTTAAATCCCTTTGGGGACTAGTCATTGTTTCATATACATTTATTTCAAAACATATGTAATATGAACAAAACAGTGTACTGCAAAAGTGCATTATAAATTGAATTCATTATATGCAACCTTGTACAGGTAGTCCCCGATTTACGAGCGCTCTGATCTACGAGGTTCCGGACTTACGAGCTGGCGAATTTTTGGAAAAAACGCAAAAAATACTGAGTTTTCCTGTGTTTTTTCACCACAGTTCGTTAGCTAAACATGTGGACACACGTTTCCGATCATTTTTATGCACTCATAAGCAGTTTTTCGATGAAAAACGAGTGTTTGTAGTCGCGCTAGCAAAACCGTTCCAATTTACGAGCGAAATTCCGGACTTACGAGACACGTGGCGGCCGTTCCAAATTACGAGATTTCCGGTTTACGAGCGTCTCATTGTAACGGAACTCGCTCGTAAATCGGGGACTACCTGTATTAGTTTATATTGATCTGGCTGGTTGTTCTTGACTTTTGAATTGGGGAAACCTTGTTCAAAACAACCCAAAAATAAATGCTGCACAATATACTGTATGAGCAGCAATGCAAATGTGAAGACATACAGAAAGTACTCTAGATCATCAATATTAGAATTTCCTTTTATCTTTTCTAGCTCTATTGTTTAGCTTTGTGCCAAAAGTAGTTTTTTACCTTATTTGGTTCAGCGGTCTGTTATCCAGCCTGAAGTTAGATAATCTGCACAAATTTAAAGACCATTGTTTAACCCAATTCTGAGCCACTTCTGTTGATGTGTGATAAACTCTGTTTTAGTTCACAGTTGGACCTCTGACATTGATGTTTTCCATTTTACTTCTGCTTAAGTATAGCACTTGCATAATATTTTTTATTGAATATATGTTCACAAGATGTTTCCCCCTCCCAAAAAATCCCCCCAAAATATTTCTTTATATCACCCTCTTGAAATAGATTTTTCTTCAATTAATGAAAATCATAAATAAATGTATTTTCCTCTGATATAAATTCTTCCTACCTTTTAGTAGTTTTTTTTTTAAACTAGAGACCAGCCTATTGGATTTTATGGACCAGCTTCTGGCTAAAGATGATTGGTTAAACATGTCAAAAATATTTTCCCAAAAGATTTAACAAATTTATAGTCTTATTTCAGATTTGTTTAGTATAAAATCATGTGAAATTTGAGACAATGTCAGCCCAAGAAATACACACAGAAGAAAAATAATTCCAACAAAAAATGATTAACTTTTTTACTAACAATTTCACAACTCTATTGAAACACTCTGAAATTCAAATAATCATTGGAAAAGAGCATGAATCATCAGGACAGGCTTTGGACAACAAAAATACACTTTCAATGGGCTAGTGTGTTTTGTGTTCAACATATTAATTTCAAGTATTACATCAAAACAAAAACTTCAATCATTATTTGGTACACAATTCAATCTACACATTCAATTTTTGATGCATTTTTTTAAACCTCAGTCTAATGTCAGTCCTTAAGCGTATGGGATTCTGCAATGATACAAGTGTCTTCACTAACAAATTAAAAAGATAACTGTTGAGGTAATTTTCAATAAAATTGTTATGAATAGTTAGCACCTTATCAACTGTTACATCTGTCATAGAGCACCAAGTATGAAGAACATATATGTCTTTGTCCAGGCTATACTAATGGTTAACAAACAAGTTTTTTATTCTATAAGATGTAACCAGAGTAAATTTCTCCATTCCAAGATCTCCATTCCTATCAGAATAATTTTGTTATATTACAATAGTATTTTCCCCCTTTACATTTTATTATTATTATCTCAAGAAGTAATTTCTTAAAGATTTTTTATTGTTAATTATTTCATTAATTTCAAACGTTTATTTTTGGAAAAAAGTCCTCTTTTCTTTGATTCTCTTGAGTAAAAAGAAAACCAGCAGGAACAAACATCATTCAATGTGTTTGTTCTAGCATGGTTTCTTTGTCACCTGACTGGTAGCAGTATGCAACCATCAGTATCTCATCAAATCAGCTGGTGCTCATCAGGCAAGGTGGGAGAGGCTTTACAGTTGCTGCTGCAGTTCTGCAGGCTTCAAGTTGTTTGTAAGCCTCTATCTAATGCTGTTTGCCACATGTGATGACATGCCTCTCAACTCTTACATGTGTATTTGTGGGACAGAAACCTTCTGCTGATTATGTGTTTTAACCGTGGGAACTGGTGAGTGTTTTGTTTGTTGTCTGGAGCTGGCAGAGTTAGTGCTGGTCTCCATGTAATTGTTTGGGCTCTGTGTTAGTTCAGTGCTAATGCTAACAAACTTTGTTGAATATTCTTTGACATCATCTTGAAGTAATTAACTGAAGGTACATTAAATGGTGGAATGCTATTTTGTGCTAATGTGAAATATTGAGAATCTAATGTTATTTGATTATTGAAGAGTACTCAACTGAGTTTAATTATATTTATAATCTAAACTTAATTACTATAGTAAATATGGAAAAGCATGTACAAGTATTGATTATATTTATGAAATGATTTTGATGTTGATAAAAACCCAGGGTTATTTATTAAGAGGTCTGCTTTATACAGGCCAGGTTCCTGATTCTGAAGGTTCCTGATTCTGATGATCCTGATTCCGGATCATGTCTGTTGTCGAGCTGACCAGACTGGCGAGCTACCCTATAATGAACCAGGAGAACTGTTGAATTCCCTCAACTCCTTCCAGTCTGGTAGGACAGTGTTTTTCAACCTTTTTTGAGCCAAGGCACAGTGTTTTCATTGAAAAAAAATC
>JBBPBX010049862.1:0-25191 GCA_038048925.1 Garcialebias charrua | reverse complement strand
CAATGGAACAAGTGAAAATTCACTTGACAAGATTCTTAAAATAAGACATTTTGTTCAAGTCAAACAAGATATGCGGAATCTTGAAACTAGCTATAAAAATCTAGTTTTGAGCAATATTTTACTACAATTGTGAGTTTTTCTTGTCTTATAATAAGATTCTGATGCTCAAAAGAAGTACACTGGAGAAAAGTCTACTCTGAAAACAAGTTTAAAACAACTTAAAATTAGGTTTTTTTTGGATTGAAATAAGCAAAAAGATCTGGTAACAAGTGAAAACAAGATATGCGGAATCTTGAAACTAGCTACAAAAATCTAGTTTTGAGCAATATTTTACTACAATTGTGAGCTTTTCTTGTCTTATAATAAGATTCTGATGCTTAAAAGTAGTACACTGGAGAAAAGTCTACTCTGAAAACAAGTTTAAAACAACTTAAAATTAGGTTTTTTTGGATTGAAATAAGCAAAAAGATCTGGTAACAAGTGAAAACAAGATATGCGGAATCTTGAAACTAGCTACAAAAATCTAGTTTTGAGCAATATTTTACTACAATTGTGAGCTTTTCTTGTCTTATAATAAGATTCTGATGCTCAAAAGTAGTACACTGGAGAAAAGTCTACTCTGAAAACAAGTTTAAAACAACTTAAAATTAGATTTTTTTTGACTGAAATAAGCAAAAAGATCTTCCAACAAGTGAAAATTGTCTTGACACGATTTCTAAAAATAAGACATTTTATCTTTTTACAAGATAAACAATCTTAAACCTAGCTGCAAAAAATCTCATTCTTAGCAATATTTTACTACAATTGAGCGTGTGATGCTTAAAATTAGTATACATCCCTAAAACTTTTACTCATTTTTAGTTCTACAGATGTTTCAAATGTTTCTCCAACCCATTATCAAATTTAACCAACAAACGTAATAATACATGTCTTGTCAAAACCTTCAAACATTTTCTGTAATGACAAAAAATGAAAGGTATTCTTTAACTTCAACACATTTATTTTATCACAATGGTTTCAGCAGCAATGCAACAACTACTACTCCCAATTACTGTACAACTGTAGTTAACACTTGATTATATTTTTTTAAAATAATATAAAACACCTTCAACAAAATAAAAACAATTTTTGCTATGAAAAATGGAGAGTATACTACTGGGCACCATGAAAAACGAGGGAGCCATTACAACTTCAAATGTTTAAACATAAATGTAGTGGTTAGGGCGTTTGACTTGGGACCCGAAGGACGCGGGTTCGCGTCCCGGCCACTACACATCTTGGGGTGTCTATGAGTGCACACCTATTTCTCCAGCTCCCCGAGCGCCTTCTATGGCTGCTCACTGCACCGCCTGGTAGGTGGTTGGGTTAAATGCAGAGACGAATTTCGTCTGTGTATGGGAAACATACGCAGATGACAAGATTAGACAATTATTATTATTATTATAAAATGTCTTTGGGAAATGTTGTGATAGGCACATCTCCTACCGTGAGCAGGCAGTTGGACGAACACACAATCAGAATTGGACAGGAGAGGGAGAGTTTTCCTAGGGGCTTTGAGGTCCTGTTTTTCCTGAAACACAAAGACATATTTCTGTTGGCATGATGAATCATATTTTAAGATTGTGGAATATAAGCCAGATAAATAAATAAAATAAAGAGAGAACCTGTAAAACTATCATGTTAAATCAGGGTATATGCAGAAATTCTAGAGTTGAATTTAATACCTTTTAATACCTTTTTAATACCATCAAAATATTTTTTAATACCATCACGGCACCGAGCTGTAACCGTAGCGGCAACCTGTTGTATTTCAGTTCCATGCAACTAATTGTAAAGTGATAAGATTACTGTCATTTTCTTCCTAAGCTTTGGTAGTAAATGTATTTTTATAACAATTACTGGATACAGTACATCAATTTGCTTCTTGCCTCAATAAAAGCACTGACCTATTTGTTATTTAAATCTAACCCAAGAGAAAAAGTTTAATTGTTCCCACACATAACATATCTCTAATGGCAAACAAAAACTGTAAACTTGAAAACAGAACAGTTTAGTTAAAGTAATTCAACACTGAACACATGCATAATTCAAAAAAAGAGGGAGAAAAATAATAACTACTGTATTTTTCATCCTGTAAGTTGCAGTTTTTTGCATAATTTACATGCCTTGCAACTTATAGGACGAAGTGACATATTTATAGATTTTTCCCCCCATATTTATAAACCATTTGACTGAAATATGGCCGTTTCCATTCATTCTGACTGAAAAAAAAAACCTGCAGTTCCTGATGGCCCCATAGGGTATGGCATGCTGTTGGCTGTTGTATCATGTAATAGGAAAACGTGCCTTTAATGACAAATTAAAAAAAGTTCAAGACAAAAACAACTGGTCTTTATTTATTATACTATTATACTATACTTTGTTTTTTTTATTGCACTTTTTAGAATTCACCATGTCCTGGATGACTGAGAATCTTCACTAGCTATTAATGACCCAATCGGCCTGCCATACTCTCCCCACCTCTCTGCTCACTGCTTCAATCCAGCAGCAAGCTGCACCACGGTGGCGAAATGCAGCTAATTTGACCATTAAAGTGCATTTATTAAGAAAATGATAGACAGAAACACATCTCTGCTATAATTTCGAGCTAACAAATAATTGTTTAGGTATTTTTCTTGTTAAATGACGGCGAAACGAGCCGCGCTCCTTTTTCCTGTTTTCACCGCTGAGCGATCACGGTGCACACAGGCAGCGACACTTTAAAAAAATAAATAAAGCCGAATTAACCATTAAAGTACATTTATTAAGAAAACGTTAGACTGACACACACCTTTTGCTATAATTTCGAGCTAACAAACAATTGTTTAGGTAAATTTCTTGTTAAATGTCGGAGGATAAAGTCGCGCTCCTCTTTCCTGTTTCTTTTTACAGACATGATCAGCCTCGGCCAGCTGTAGGTGCGCGCGCACACTGACTGACGATATGACGTCTTTGTTTTAGCTAAGGTCCTACTTGGAACATAAAATTAGAAAAGATAAATAAATTCACAGACCTTTTTTAAGACGCCAGAAAGGGAAAAATATAGTTGTGTAGGTTTTAAAAAATTTAATACCTCGTCAGATGACGTTTATTACTTTTTAATACTTTTTAATGGCCTTAATTTGTGTTAATTTCATTTACTACCTTTTACAACCCCGCGGATACCCTGTAAATATGACGCGGTTGAAAATTTGGGTGCACTAACTGTGCTGGTGAACCAAAAAAAAGTTTAGAAACACCAGTGCAATCAGTGCAAGAAGTTAGTGTAGAACCATGGGAAAAAAATGTATCAATTAAAAAAATGATTTTGAGTAAGATATTTCCAGCAACCTGCAAAGATTTTGTTTCTTTCCACCTTGAAAACTTTAATATCCAAATACTATGTTAGGTTTATTCTTTAAAAAATAATAACACCAATTTCTCATTAACATTCAAATAATAATGCATTATTGTAATTAAAAAGATAAATTAATCTACATTTCTGGAAATGTTTGAATTATCAGAATAATCTAGGTTATCAATATTATACTTTTGATAACAATTTACCTTTGTCCACGAGAGGAAGACCTCGACCTCCAACTCCGCCTCTGAGAAAGGGACTGTCTTGGCCAGGTCTGACTGATCTGTTTAAAGCATGCAACAGCAAAATTGGTACACATCGCATCGTGAGTTAGATGAATTGTTACATCTCTAATTTTGATCATATTTAAATTAAATACCTTTGATCATTAGAAAGAGACTCAGAGGGACTCCTGCTACCATTGCATCCCAAGATTTGAGATTGAGTGCTTGAAGGGATGTCCATCGGGGTTCTTTCTGCATTTTAGAGGGTTTAAACATAAGTGTTAATATGTCAAAAATGTAAATTACTTTACACAAGGTTTCCAAGTACCCCAAGATGATAGTTGTGCAATATTTACCTGACTGTGCATTCATCCTTTTAGGAGGAGTTGGAAGAGCAAAGTCATCTATAATAAAACAGTCAACAGTAAAGCCTAAATGTTTTATAAATAGAAACATTAAATTTTAAAATAAGAAGTGAAAACAGTCAATCATTTTTAAACATATTTCAAATTAACCTGTCTAATTTTTTCAAAAATGTAAAAAATTACTTTTTTACAGGGTTACAGTACTTTCAGATCAAAATGGATGGCTGGGTTAGGTTTGGAGACAACTCACCACTGAAGGCGACTTGGATCGTGTTTTTCCAAATCTGTGGAAAAGAGCAAGGAGAGGAATGTGAAATCTCAACCTTATTTTAAAAGTTTGTGGATGGAAAGTATGTCAATATACCACATTCACCAACAGAGACATTGAACATTCTTGTTTAGACAAATACCCATGAAGCAGGTGTGTTTGGGGCCTCTGCACATTCTCCATCAGCAGTAGATTAATACCCCTCTGCTTAGTTCATGTAACATTAACATTTATCTTTGTGTGACCACAGCCAATGCTGACAGATATAAGAGGGGGAAATGTTTTTTTTAAGCACATGATTAAAAAAAGTCATTAATGATGGGCAGTACATGTATAGGGGATAAGTTTTATCGTTTAATGTTAAACATATTTCTGAGACATTTTAGGCTTAGTGGCTGAAGAGTTATGACACTGTTTTATACACCGTTTACTGATTTTATATGCTCAGGAAATGTTACTGTTTGATTAAACTATTCTCTCTGGACTTTAGACAAACACGAATTACATGGTTTACTAGTTTATTTAGCTTAGGAGCCCATTTTTCATATAATCATAACTTAATCAAGTAGTTTCTCTTCATCCAGTGCAGGTAACATAGTTACTGCCGCTGGTCCACAGACAACAATACATTGTGCTCGATAACCAGAACACATCACACATAATATATACAGTATACTACTATGATAGACTACATTATTACTTAAAGGCTAATACACTTAGAGTTCACATCTAGAAAACAGTTTTACTGATTTAAGACTCTGCTCGCACATCCATCTACAGAGATAACGCACACCAGAACACCATATCTTAGTCAGAAGAGAGGCCACTGTATGCATATAAATGTATTTTATGTCTGTACGCTCTCTCTCTCCTTTTGAGCACCTCTCTAAGAGTTTAGGACTCTTCATGGCCTAACAGAGCAGACAAAAACATTAAACTCCAGCTCTTTTTTTTCCAACCAGCTCATTTAGCATACCATCACAACAGTCCAGTGTTAGCGCGGGTTAGCTAGCTAGCTAGCCCGCGCTAACACTGCTAGCCACCTGGCATGCGTTCCGCTCCGGTCCGACCTCCGCAGCAAATACGCACTCATTTTAATCAATGAGACTGTTCCGCACGGCGACTGGGTAGCTAGCTCGGACGGTAGCTTGCAGTCCGAGCTAGCTATCTCGAAAAAATCGCCTCGAAATGTACAGCTCGAACATATCGGCACAGCTAGTAAGCCGTTGGTAAATTCTGCTGTTGACTGTACGCCCCAAAATAATCGTTCAAAGTTTGTCACGGGTTTATTAACTAATGTGATTTACAAAACTTTACTTACCGTTGTTGCTGAGCCCGCGAAAAGACGATTACGAATTACTTCACGCATGCGCACACCGTTCTTCTTCTTCTTCTTCTTCATGGGGTTTAATGGCGGTTGGCAAAACACTTAGGTGTGCATTACCGCCACCACTGGTATGGAGTGTGGTTCTTCATGGGATAATTCTATGTGTACGCCTGATTAAACTATATGTATTTCAAATTCTATTAAACAACTTTGTTTTCTTAAAATATCTAATTATAATTTGGATATGTTTACTCTCTAAGTTATGTTGTAGTGCAGCTATTATGTTAAACTTTTCTTTTATCTCTTCAAATTCTCTCTTCATATATTCACGGTCTTGATCATAGTTTTGACATTCCTGTAGAACATGTTGCAATGTTTCATCTTGTCCACAGTGCTCACATTTGCCTGTATTGTGTTTCTTTATTTGAAATAATGAATAATTAAGTCCTGTGTGTTCAAATCTTAGTCTTGTTATTAATCTTTCCTCTTTTCTGCTCCTTCTTCCAGTTCGTGTTTCACCTACTGTCATTTTGATCCCATAAAACCATCTTCCTTTACTTTCTTCATCCCATCTTTTCTGCCATTCTTTCTTCAGTCTTTGTTTAATGATACTTTTTGCCTTTGATTTACTTGTTTTTACTGTGAAGTTGATCTGAGTTTGAGTTGCCTTCTTTGCCATCTTATCTGCTGTCTCATTTCCTTTTATCCCAATGTGTGCTGGTACCCATAAAAATGTTATTGTTAATCCAATTCTTTGTGTACTAAATAACTAATAACTAAGGAGTGCCAGTGCCAAGGAGTGCGAAGGTGTGCCAAGGTGTGGGAAGATGTGGGAAGGAGTGCGAAGGATCCCTTTTTTACTATATTTTTTCCCCTTGTCCCAAACGTAGAAAAATATGTTTATAGTAAATGGAGCTTATTTATGTAGCGTTTTCCAGCCCCCTATGAGGGGCCCCAAAGCTCTTTACAATACCAACCATCCACCCATTCATACACACATTCATACACCGGTAGCGGCAGACCCATGCAAGGCGCCATCCAGTCCTACCGGGAGCAACTCGGGGTTAAGTGTCTTGCCCGGGGACACAACGACACATGGGGAACCAGGATTCGAACCTCCAACCTTCCGATTGGGGACGACTGCCATTACCACTACGCCACGGCCGCCCCACGGCCGCTTAATCTGTCCTAACCACATTTATTTTATTAAAATCAATTATATGTTAAATTATATGTTAAAATAAATATGTGAAATGAACCTGCATTATTTGTCTATTTAATATAAACTGCACAGTAGGTATGTTTTTGTAGTATTCAGCCTTGGAAAAAAATACAATGTAGAAAATGTTAATGAACTATTGGTTTAAAGAAATTGTATTAGGACAATGGAGTCTGTTCAAAGTTAAACAGAACCTGTATAAAAAATAGAATGTTTAATACTTTGAGTGGGCATGCTGATCAAAGAAGCAGATTTGTCTTAATTCAAGTTAGTTTGTTATCTTGAAACAAGATTTTTCACATTTTACAAACCTCACGACAACTGCAAATGTTAATGAAATGTCAAAAAAGCTTGTTTCAAATAAGAAATTACTCAAAACAAGATATTTTCAAGACTTTTTGCCTTATCAAGATTTTCAAGATGCATTGTCTCAAAACAAGTTGTTATGTCTTACTTAGAAATATGTTTTTGACTTATATTAAGTGTGATAAGAGGTTTTGACTTGAAATTAGAAAATTTGACTTGGTAAGATTTTACGTTTTTGCAGTGAATGCCCTGAAACAGTTACCAATGTCTTGTTAAGCTCTGTCTTCCCCAGAACATAGTAGGATCTAAAATGATTTTTAAAGATGAAGGAGCAAGTTGAAACATGCATCTCCCTCCTTGCTAGCAGGCTCCATTGGGAGCTGCCTGGCTAACTAACTACGGTGGCCCTACACGGCCAAAATTCTACAGCGGCCGAATGCACAGGAGCGGTAAAAATACAATATAAAATTTTAAAATAGTTTTAAAATCGATTTTGGGGCTTTTAGAATAGATTCTGAATCGCCAGGACTAAGAATCTTGATTCTTTAAAAAATAGATTTTTTTTGCTGCATCCCTAATTGCTACACACTGAAACCTTTTTGTCCACAACTAGATACACACACTAATATTACTGTATGAGGGACGACTCGTTGCACTGCCTACGTCATATTCAGGGGACGGAGAGCAGGCAGGAGGAGGGGGGTCAAAAACACCAGATGAGAATTTTTTCACTTTGCAAAGTCTAAATTTGAGTTAGGATGACATTTTTGACTTGTGAAAATTTCTCAACAAGCTTATTTTATGCTTTTCATTAGACTACTATTAGCTTAAAAACACTTTTCATTTCTGCTTTAAAACAAATACAACATGACAATTTCGATGAAGTGAAAAATCTTTTTAAAACAAATAAGTTAAAATACACAAATAACTAGTGCCATTCCGAAAACTATAATATGCTTTGTTGCAGAGCTCTTCAGGAGTAAAATGTACCACTTCCATATAAGGTATGCATTGGAGGGAGGACGTCTCATCTCCGCAGGGGATTGGCTCTACTTGAACCAAGTTTGTGACGAAAGCTTGCGAAAACACGTAACTTTGCGAATCCTAGACCAACAAGTAAATTAAGGTGCAATACCTCTGTTCAACCCATAGGGCTACCGTAAACACGTTTTTAGACCAAATATTGCTGATTTAAACAAATACGAAGAATTACATGAAAATTAACACAGACATAGTGCTATGAAACCTTTTAAACACATTCTAGGTAGTTTATCAGCTAAAAAAAGTTAAATTTCGGTTTAGTTTCACTTTAAAACGCATTTGTTTTTGCACAGTCCTGAAACTCTTATAAAAATATGAAAACATTTTACTTCAGTGTATTTTGTTTGTTTTTTCAAACTGGTTCAATAATTACAGAGCCCGGGGACGTGGGGGATTTTTTTAATTTTGCTTTCCTTCGCAATAGTTTTGTGTTCCCCACACAAACGTTTTTGCGTTCCCTCACAATATAGTGTTACCTCATAGACAACAGCAACAATGTAACAGACACCCGAGTTTGAAGTTCATGCAGGAGTTTGTGACTTGGCGTTATATAAATAAACTGAATTGAATTGAATTTTGAAATCAGCCTTAAATATAAGGATATCCAGTGTGTGCTGCAGTGGTAAAATTAGTTTTACAGATTGCATATTTCACATTCATGCTCCGTGGATTCAGCATTGCCTTCTTCGTTCGAGCCGACGCAGGCAGCCTGCTCTCAGGCTGTCCCTCAGAGGAGCGATGGTTCTCTTAGGGACCGTCAACAAATTACTGTATTTTCAGAGTATTTGTCAAAGCAGCACCATGTATCATAACTAAAGTTTTCTCAGTATATTTCTGCATGGCAATAAATCGTGAATTTTTTCACCATTTAAAATCCAAAAGAAGGTGGCAATTGTGTTTCAAAAGTATTGTAACTTTCTTTTAAAGCATCAAAGTTCATGCTCAGTCATCCAGATACAAAATAAAATATGGGTCATTCAGGTCATCTGGACAGTTTATTTTGTGTGTAAAGACCTTTCACCCTCTATTCAAAGGGCTTTATCAGTCACCAGCAAAACCAGCAAACTGGTTGGTCCACTAAAGGAGTGTACTGTTTAGTGGGGAAAACATCCTGATGCATGCTCAATAATCCAGGTAGAAAAAAAAATCTAAAAAAGTTAATCTAAAAATGCTAAGTCTGGTCCTCTTGACATTCAAAAAAACAAAACAAAACAAAACAAAGCAAAAAAAATGTAGAAACGTTTCGTCTTTTGTCCGAAAGACTTCCTCAGTCTGAGAAGCTGTATTCAGCTCAGTCTTATAAATAGCACCCTCTCACAGTGGATCAACCAGTTGGCTGATGACAGCCAAAACCAGCTGCTCACATGATCAAGGAGGACCATCAGCCAGTTAGCACCCTGATGGTTGTTTGCTATTCACAGAGGTTGCTATTGCTGAGTGATACTAGCAATAACAGCATTGTAAGAGGGGGACAGTCGAACCCGGAGGCCTCCACCCCTGTTTAATGATACCATACCATACAATTTTATTTATAAAGCACTTTAAACAGGAACGAGGCCAAACCAAAGTGCTGGACAAACAACAGGCAACACACACAATGAAGTACAAAATGAAAGACATAAAAACATTGCAGATCATAAATGAAACGATCAAATACAAATCAGCTGGTGTTGAAAGCAACAGAATAGTAGTGAGTTCTTAACCAGGATTTGAAAACTGAGAGGGAGGGGGCCTGTTTGACGAGCAACGGTATCGTTCCAGAGTCTTGGGCCAGCTACAGAGAAGGCCCTGTCACCTCTGCGCTTAAGTTACTGGAACTCTTAAAAGTACCCGGTCCTCTGACCTCAAAGCACGTGGCGGGACATATGGGTGTATCAAATCTGAGAGATAGGTGGGGGCGAGACTGTTCAGTGATTTGTAGACATACAGGAGAATTTTGAACTGGATTCGAAGATGAACCGGTAGCCAGTGCAGGGAGGCCAAGACTGGTGTAATGTGCTCACTTTTGCATGTACTAGTTAAAAATCGGGCTGCTGCGTTCTGAACCAGTTGTAATCGTGCAATGGTGGCCTGACTGACGCCAAGCAGAAGTGAATTGCAGTAATCAAGCCTAGATGTAATAAATGTGTGAATTACTGTCTCCAGGTTGTTTTTGATAATATGGGCTTCAGCTTAGACAGTCGCCTCAGCTGGAAAAAACAGGATTTGACAATCATGTTTACATGACTGTTGAGTTTCATGGAAGGATCCATTATCACTCCCAGATTTGTGACTTTTTGTTTTTCAGAAAGGGGTAGAGCAGAAAGGTTGATGCAGTGGTTCGAGGTTGTGTCATTGGGAAGGAACAATATGGCTTCAGACTTCTTATCATTGAAACTTAAGAAATTTAAAGCCATCTAGTCCCTGATGTCAGCCAGGCAGTTGAGCAGAGGTTGAATAGAGCATGTACCATTTTGTCTTAGGGGGTAGTAGATTTGACAGTCATCGGCGTAGAAGTGGAAGGGTATGTTGTGTTTCCAGAAAATAGCACCAAGTAGCAGCAGGTATAAGGAGAATAAGAGAGGACCCAGGATGGACCCCTGCGAAACCCTCCATTTAAGAGCCGCCACTGCAGAATAAAATCATTGATGGAAACACAAAAGGACCTGTCAGAAAGGTAGGATCTGAACCAAGGGCTGGCCCTGTGATGCCCACCCACTGCTCCACTGCTCCAACAAATGAGGATCTCATGGTTGATGGTGTCGAAAGCGGATGTGAGGTCCAATAGGACAAGCAGCACAGAGTCACCAATGTCTGTGGATAGGAAGATGTCGTTAAAAACCTTCAGTAGGGCAGTCTCAGGGCCAGTTTACACTGTGCGTATTTTGAGTGGAACCGCTACTTTCTCTTTGCGTCTTTGCTTATCGCCTACACGACGCTGCTGGCCCCCCTCTTTGCATCCGATACTTTTCTGATCCAGCTCTCAAAGTGGAACTTTTTCGCAGACCCCCCGTTGATAATGTAAACATCTCCCGCGGAGCTTTTGTTTGAACACATGCACGCAGCACGCACGCGCAGACAGCCGGCATTTTAACAATGGCGGTGGACTGGACAGTGGACACACGCACCACTTTCTGAACTATAGCTGATGGAATATATTTTGATTCTCATATTTAATTATTCTACACCTTACCTGCATCTGTGTTGGAAGAGAGCCAGCTGCCTGGATCCAGTTGTCGCTGTTAACGAGGCAGTCGGACATTTCACGTGTCACGCTGCACTATAACATACTAAATGTGCTATATATTAACAGTTTAACAATAATAAACAGTATTTATGTTAGCGTGGGAGATATTTAAATTTATCTGAGCTAAATGAAGCTATCTGGACTCGTTACGTCATGCCTAACATGCTGCTGAAAATGAAGACACCAGGTTGATTTTTAATTTATTTATTTATTCAAAACCACAAACTGTATGTCACAAACACTGAGAATTAAATTGAACACTTTTAAAAACACGTTAACCGAACTTTAATGAACTGGACTCTGTTGTTTTCATCCTGGTGGACACTGGACCCACATCCGAAACTGCGGTCATCCGAACCGGTTTGCTTCGTGGAACAGCTTTGACCTCGCAGGAAAAAATAAAATAAAATAAAACCTCAGTTGGTTGTTCTGTGATCGAACTAAACACAAGGAAACATTATTAAGAACATTGTTTACCTTGTAGCGCTGCTGGAAATCAGCTGATTCTCACGGACTAAAGTCAGACATGTTGACGCGGTTCCGGTCCAGTCAGCAACTGGTGTGCAGCTTGTTAGATGAAGCGGTCCCACTTGGTGTCAAATCTGTTGACTCTTATCCAAATTCCAGCTTTAACTTGTTGTTAACTTGTTGACAACAACTTGTAGTTAGCTGAACTTTTAGCCAGAGAGGAAAACAGATGAGGCAGGCTGCCTCGTCTGCTCTGTTTACCTCAGGCAGCACGCATGCGCAGTAGTGAAGGTTCCAAAAATCACAGCGCCATCTAATGGCCCAGCATGGTAACTACAGTGAAGTCATGAGGACGGGGGGGAGTCGTATCCACAGAATTTGCCCGTGTCAACGCAAAACTTTTCACCTAATTAACATACCCACAAGTTCCGTTTCCCCCACACAGTGTCCGTGTAAACAGGGCCTCGGTGCTGTGGAGAGATTTGAAGCCAGATTGGAATAACTCGGGGATAGCATGATCCTCCAGGAAGCACTTCAACTGGGACTCAACTATTTTCTCTAGAAGTTTAGATATAAATGGGAGTCTGGAGACAGTCCTGAAGTTGGATACTACTGAAGGGTCGAGGTTTGGTTTTTCTCAGGAGAGGTTGAATAGCAGCATGTTTTAATGATTTTGGCACCACACCCGAGGATAGACTGCTATTTACAATAGAGAACATGTAGGGACCTAGACCACTGTCTTAGTGTCGAGGTGATACCCAACAGATTTACTCTCACAATGATGGACGCTTTCTTTTCACAGAGATGGCCTCCTTTACTCCTCTCTCAAACCATTGTTCCTCTCTATCAAGGATGTGAACATCTTCATCCCTGAAAGAGTGACCACTGGCCTGGAGATGAATTTGAATGTCTAGAGGACAGGACTTAGCTTTTTTAGATTTTTCTACCTGGATTATTGAGCAGGCATCAGGCTAAAAAAGTTAAGTCTTGTCCTCTGGACATTCAAAAACAAAACAAAAAAATTGTAGAAATGTTTCGTCTTTCATCCATAAGACTTCTTCAGTCCGAGGAGCTGTATTCATCTCGGTCTTATAAATAGCACCTTCTCATAGTGGATCAACCAGTTTGTTGCTGACAGTCAAAACTAGCTGCTCACATGATTAAAGCTGCACTATGTAACTTTGTAGTGCAGTCTGTAACTTTTCTAACAATATATTTTTAACATATTTCTTCACTCTGTCACTATCTACTGACAGACTGGTGTTAGACAAAGTAATCTCTGAAAAAACTATAGTCCCCTTGCTTCTCTATCAGCATTTATAATGGTACATCCAGACCGAACGCGATTTCAACGGCAAAAAAGCTCAACACGCATGCAAGTGGACGCACTTTGTGTCCAGACTACGCACTTTGTGTCCAGACTAAAAAGCCAGAAGCGAAACTGCTGCGAAAACTGCTGCGCAGGGTTGCCAGATAAGAATTAATGAATCATCTAGTACTGTTGCTTATTTTTTATTTTTTTTACCCAAACTGTCATATTTGCTGCGTGAGGGTCTGATAAGATTAATAGTGTGTTGAGTTTAGTGAACATTTGCACTGAAAAGGGGTAAAAAAATAAATAAATAAAATAAAATTCATGTTTAACTGGCAACCCTGCTGCTGCGGGGTGTGTGGGAGGAGCTTACCGGTGTACCGAGTCGTCAATGCACTCCGCGAGGCGAGGAGCTCTTTATTTCTGTCTCTGTGGAGCAGACTTGACTGGTCGTGAAGGAATTGTCGCGAACACACAGCTACAATGAGTTTCTCTTCCATATTCCATGACTCCGCGGGTTTTTTCTGTGTTCCACAAACAATACGTCACATGCGCAATGGTTTCCGCGTCACTGGTTTCCGCGTCACATAGGGACTCTCCCCCTGACCCCCTCTCTTCTCCCCCGACTCTCCCTGATTGGTTGACACACCAACCAATCGGGTAGAGTTTGAGCGGCGTTTGAAAGTTTGAACGGCGAAATCTTCAGCATGTTGGAGGCGTGCTTTGGAGGTTGACGCGGGTTCACGTGCACGGAAATCGCTCTCCAGCACGCTCAACACGCACGCGACGTGACGCAAGACGCCAGGAGGCGCATGGAGGTGCGTCCCCCATTGACTTTGCATGTAAACTGGACGTTCCTGCAGTTGAAATCGCGTTCGGTCTGGATGTACCATAAAAACACTAAAAACACAGAGTGACCCGCCGTTAACCAGCCAATAAAAACAGAGTTTGTAACCAGCCAATAAAAACAGAGCTTGAATTTGAATCAGCCAATAAAAACAGAGCTTGAATTTGAATTTCAGCAGGGCCAGGGGGGAAAAGCCATATATGGCTCTGAGGGGGAGGGATCACAATGATTTGCCTGTTGAAAATAAGTTCTGCACTCTACAGAAAGTTACACATAGCACCTTTAAGGAGGATAATCAGCATAACGCTGGATCTTTTTTTTTTTCTCCCCCTTGTCCTGTTTGGCATTGTGGCACTCAGAATTACTGTCTTAGTGTTGAGGTGATACCTAACAGGTTTACTCTCACAAGCAGAGCATTATGGCTGGACTTTATGCTCCACATGATATATAAATAAAACTATATTAGAATTTGCATTGGGTTTGTTTAAGATGCAATGGACACAGGGATGAAAAGACACAGAAGAACATAAAAGTTAGAATAGTGAAAGAAGGGGTAAAAGAGAAAAGAGAAAGAAGGTGATAGGAGCAGAGGAGAGAGAGAGAGAGAGAGAGAGAGGTATAAAGAGAACACAAATCAACATCATTGAAGTCTGCCTCTAGACCTGCAGAAAGAAAAAAAAAGACAAAACCGAGAAACCACAACAACAAAACAACATATGCAGTATAATCATATGTATAACATCATTAAAAATAGTGTATACGGTACATGGTAATACAAAATGTATTTAGTGGTCACTACAACCCAACTGAGTGTGTATCTGATAAACACCTGAATCTAAACACCTGTGTGAGAATGCTTGTCACTACAGTATAAGATTTCTCCACAAGAACGTTCAATAGTGGATGTGAGGACCCACAGACCCGCCCCCACAGGACACAATGGTAACACAGGGTGGACCAGAGCCACAGACACACAGCGGCCCCCAAGCCTGGAGCCCTGAGAGTCTCCTGACAGGGACAACTGCACCCCCCAGAGAGAAGCAGAGGAAAGCCCCGGACGACCGCTAGCAACCACAATGCAGAACTCCCAGGAGGCTGCAGCAACGAGCCCACAGGCCCCGCCGGCAACACGCCCCCCAGAGTAGATCCGGGCATGGACATAGAGCCCCGAGGTCATACCGCCCCCCAAAAGAGGCCCGACAGAGCCAGGGCACCCAGGCCCCGGCAGGCAGCCACCAGGGAAGGCCGGCGCACACCCAATCATCCAGCCCAGATGCCGAGAGCCACGAACGCACCAGCGGCAGGGGGGCCTGACACCGCAGGGAGGCCTGACACCGCGGGGAGCCTGACACCGCGGGGGGGCTGACACCAGAGGGGGGCGTGACAGGGGGAAGTAGACCCCACATTAAATGAAGGGCCCAAATTGATTCAAGAGAGGGGACCACCAAAAACCCAACCTGAGACATAAACAGGCACACAAAGACAGCCCGACAGATTTTACAGATTTTCTTTTACACACATTTTAATACTTTTGTTGTATGTAACTGGGACCCTGTGTACACAATTTTGGTCCACCACAAGTGGTGGAATGACAAATAAAGAATCTTGAATCTTTGAATCCTTGAATGAACTTTGATGCTTTAAAAGAAAGTTACAGTACTTTTGAAACACAAGTGCCAATTTGTTCTTTTGGATTTTAAATGGTGAGAAAATTCATGATTTATTACCATAAAGAAATATACTGAGAAAACTTATGAAACATGGTGCTGCTTTGACAAATTCTCTGGAAATATATCTAAAATATTATAACGGTGTTCAGACCAAGCTCATTAGCCCAGTAATTTGTTGACGGTCTTTAAGAGAACCATCGTTCGGCGGAGTAGAGGCAGACTGAACAGCTGAAATCAGACTGACTGCGTCGTCGTCTTGAATGAGGAAGCCCAGAATCCACGGAGCATGGATGTGAAATATCCTACGTAAAATAAATTTCACCACTGCAGCACACACTGGATATCCTTATATTTAAGGCTGATTTCAAAACAAAACTCCATTAAATCGTGTCATCTGGACCAGTTTATTTGAGGGAGGAACATTGTTGTCTGTGAGGTAACACTACTGTACATACAGTACAGTATTGTGAGGGAATGCAAAAGTATTGTGAGAGAAAGCAAAAATGTTTGAGTGGGAACGCAAAAGTATTGTGAGGGAATGCACGTTAAAAAAAAAATCCCCCATGTCCCCTTCAGGGCTCCGTACACAAGTTCAAAATGAACAAACTGCTTGACTTGCTGTTTTCCCAACAATTGTCGTTACCTCCATAATTAACCAAAAAGTTCAAACTGAGAAACTATAGATGGAGTCAGTCGTGTGTGAGAAAGGTTTAAGCCTGTGGTTGTATGCACAGCAGCACTGTGTGTTTATGTTTGTCAGCCAGCTAAACGAAGCAGCAGTGGCCAGACTTCAGCCTGGAATTGCGAAGCACAAAAACGAAACAGATAAAGAAGCAACTCCATTCCACAACACTTGGTTCCAAATCAAGCGATGGCATCAATGTTCTTAAGCTTCTTAGAGGATGACTTCTATCTCCTCTATATTCAAGTTTTTTTTTCTTCCTTTCTTTTTTCAATGTATTTTCCATCCAACCATTTTTTTTTTTACTTGAAACTACAACGTATTTGTACAAGATTTAACACCAATACAATAAGCCAGTCAAAGTAAAAATTGTAGATTAACAAGAAAAAATGCTGTAAAATCAGACGCCACAAACCAAAAAAGAGGATCAAAGGAAGTTAGGATTTAATGAGTCAAAACGTAAAGGAATTTTTGGTAATAAACATTAGACATCACATATTGAAGCTCAGATAAGTACTCAAAGTAGTCAGTAGGCATTAATGAGCAAATTTTCTTGACTTACTGTACACCCTAATGCATGCTCAATATTCCAAGCAGATACATCTAACAAGGTTGAGTTAGGTCCTCTGGACTTTGTTGAAACATTTTGTCTTTAATCCAGAAGACTTCTTCAGTGTGTTCAATGTGCACATCAAAAAGGATGGTCCAGCACAGAAGAACAACATCATCAGGCCAGAACTCTGCGGTCTACACTCATCTCCAGGCCAGCAGTCACTCTTTCAGGGATGAAGATGTTCACATCCTTGATAGAGAGGAACGTTGGTTTGAGAGAGGAGTAAAGGAGGCCATCTTTGTGGAAAGAATTCATCCCTCGTTAAACAGGGGTGGAGGCCTCCGTGTTCCAACATTCCCCCTCTTGCTGTTATTGCTAGTATCACTCAGTTCTCTGAGAATAACAAGCAGCTATCAGGGCACTAACAATCAGATGTTAGGCTGATGGTTTTCCTTTTACATGTGAGCAACAAGTTTTTTCTGTCACCAGCAAACTGGTTGACCCACTATGAGAAGGAGCTTTTTATAAGACTGAGTTTATTGCAGTTGCTCAAACTGAAAAAGTCCTTTAGATAAAAGATTAAACATTTCCGCATGAGAATATGTCCAGAGGACCTGACTCAACCTTGTTAGATTACTTGACACATTTGTTACTGAGTTGTTTATCTCTGGAGTTTTGGGCTGATTAGGATAATTTCAGACAAAGGTACACAGTAGGATCACAACTTTCTTCTGATGAGTGAATCAAAAATCCTTCAGACATATGAAAAAGTGGAGAAGTTCCTATATGGGTGTTTGTGTGTGTGCCTTTTCACTAAACACACAAGCTTTTTCCATTAAGTCATGTTTGAGATTAAAAGTCTGTAAATTCTGTAAGAATAAAAATAGCTAAATCAATTGCAGTACTATACAAGGTCAGAGACCTATTGAATGATAAAGCTCTGTATTTGTTGTATAACACAATCATTGTTCCACACTTAATCTATTGTATTGATGTTTGGGGGAAAGCGTGTAAAACAATCACAAAGCCTATTTTTGTATTACAGAAAAGAGCTGTAAGAATTATCACTAGAAAACATTACTGTCATCCATCCAGTACATTATTTTATCAACTGAAATTATTGAAATTCCATGATTTGGTTGATTATAATATTTTATCAATTATGTATAGGGCTCAAAATAACGATTTACCTTTAAATATCCAAATGAATTTTGTTAAAAGACAAAGTTGTTATAATCTTAAGGGGACAGAGATGTTTGTAAAACCACAATTCAGAACTAGCTTGAAGGGACGTTCTACCTCAATCCAGGGAATTAGATTATGGAATGGCTTGGAGAATGTAGTTAAAAATGCCAAGTCACTGTTTACATTTAAGAAAATGGTCAAAAGGAATTTGTTGAAAAAATATATATGAATTAGCATAATGTGTATTGCATCAATTATTAGTTATGTATTAGTATTAGAAAGTTAGAAAGAGTTAGTCATTTTGTACTGCTGGTGAAAGACTATTATTGTTTAATCTGATTGTTTGAAAAAAGGGGCAGATATAATAAGATTTATTCTTCTTTCTGCTACCTTTCATTTTTTTACATTGTGTACGTGTCGTTGATGGGATTGTCTTGTATTGTATTTCTTTTGTAAAAAAATGAACAAATTTAATAAACATAAACATAAACATAAACAAAAGTATACAGTAATGCAAAATATTTATGTCTCTTGTTAGCATCTGGCAGTGACTGCAGGCCTCCAACAGAAGTAGAATGAGTGATTGCTTCACTGCAGCTTGTTTTACGCTTTTCCATAATTTCCAATATTTATTGATTAGACATTTTCTCCTTGATAGTTTTTTTTTATGCATAGCCTGCAGGGTGATCAGAGATTTGCAAACCTGGAACTCAATACTTATTTTTTACATTTAATTAAAGAAGGAGATGAAAAGGAGGACATCATCAATAAAATAAAAGGCAACTCACAAACGTAAAGAGGCAAACAGGAAATGTCACAGCTGCAACATAAAACTGCTGAATAACATCAGGAATATTGTATTTTCAAAGAAATAACTAAAATAAAAGGGAAATGACAGAAAATGTGTATGATGCCATGAAATACTTCCTGTTCCCCTGTAATATGTACCAAAGTCTGATCAATCCACTGACATGCTTTGCAGCGGGAATTTTATATTTTCAATAAATTTGGCAACTTGTTTCTTTGCAGTTATTTTATCAAATTAGTTCAACTTAAATCATAATAAATTTTAAGAGCTCAAATGTAGCCCTACTATAGAGTTTGTTTAGTAACAGACTCATATTCTTCTGTATCATGCTGCTACAAAGTAAAATGTGCAGCAAAGTTACAAATAAATACATTAGTGGAAAAAGCAAGCATGTATCTTTGGAACAAATTAAGAGGATTTTATTTAAATTAGCTCATAGTTAGCAGAGCAGATGAATAATGAGTTCAATGTGCAAAAGTAGTTTTTTTTTTACAATGTTTTCAGTAAGGCTGCTTTTTATTTATTTATTTCTCTCTTCTTAAGAGCCTGGTAGATAGAATTTGCCCTCTTAAGATTTAGGGCAACACTGTGCCGAGAAATGTATGAACAAATTGAAATAACCGGGTAATGAGGTGGAGATGTGGATAAGTCTTCAATCTCAGAGCTGCTCCACAGTGTGGTTCCCTGATCATAGTCCCTGCTGATTCTCTACAGCTCCGCTTCACAGAACTTATCCTAACTTGTTCGACCGCCTCCAACCACACAACCACGGTGTCCTTGAAGGATGTTGATCAATGAGACCTTGTGGGATGTTGCAAGATGAGGTGGAAAAAAAGGAGCTGAAATGATGTAGCAGGTGGGGAGCTGAGAGATCAATCAGGGATGATCAGCAATGAGGTTTTCTCCAACCTTTAACAGCCAATGTCAAACAGTGTTCCATCATGCTTCACTACAGCGTGTCTGTCATCTCACTGATTTAATTAACTGTGGAGCATAATGTAACTTTTAAAGTTTGGCTATCATTACATTTCAGCTGTTGGTAGTTTGTTGTTGTTTTGTTTTTGTTTTTCAGTGAGACTGGATTGTTCTGTAATTTTTTTGCATTCAACCTTTATTTAGACAGGTTAATCCCATTGAACCTCGAGGATTCATTTACAAGAGAGATCTGATTTCTTAACAAAGAGTGATGACAACAATGGATAACAACAACAACAATAGACAGTCATAAAAAAGGCATACAAATTTAAGTTTCTCTTCATTTTTAAAAAAAAAACAAATCGAAACAAAATAGCAACCAAAAGGACAATCAAGAGGACTAGCAGCAAAAAAACTAATCACAAGGCGATCTAGAAAGCTAAAAACAGGAACACGTCTGCATTGGCTTTTGCAAGGTACTTAACAGGGTTTTAAAGTCACTTAGAGAGGTCAAGGTCGAGAGCTTCAGATCTTTTTGCAAAGTATTCCAGGAAACTCTGAAGAGGCTGAATGATTTCTTGTTACAGTATTTACTGATTTTTTTTCCCTTTATAGATGGCCTCCCTTCTCACCTCACAACCATCCTCTTCACACCAATATGATTACTATTTTTTTTTATATAGAAAAAAAGGAAAGACAGAAAGTAAGACTATAAAACAAAAATCCACAAAAAGAGCACAAGGCAAACCCACCCAACCGCTGTCTGCCATCCTGCAAAGTACATGACAGAATACAGCAACAAAACACATACTGTATGCATAAAAGACACATAACATTCTTGACTTTGCAGTAGATAACTATATCTATCTATCTACCTATCTACCTACCNNNATATATATATATATATATATATATATATATATATATATATATATACATCATACATATACATTCATATTCAGTCATATACCCATCTACATATCTACATACGATACCCGTGTGTGCATCCCTGCATCTATTAGTGTGTGGATGTGAGCATGCATAAGTGAATAAGGCTTCTCTAATAGAACATTCAATAGTGACCGTGAAGCATCATAGATCCGCCCCCCAAGACCTGAGGTAGACAAAAGGGGGGACCAGAGCCCATGAACCCAAGACGGACACCGAGGGCAAAGCCCCCAGGGCCACCCAAACAGGACGAACCACTCACCCACCCCCCAGATCCGACCATAGGGGAGAACTGAGAGAGCCCTACCAGCGACCACACACAATGACCCCCAGGGACCAACAGCGACAAACTCACAGGACCCCACCGGAGCCGGAGTTATTTACTGATTTTAATTGTCCAATCGCCCCAGTTTTACAGCAACTCCACTGGCTTCCAGTCACATTCAGAATTCAATTTAAAATCCTGTTGTTTAACTGCCCATCGACTGTAGACCAACAATGTAAAAACAAAGACTGAAAGATTTCCTGAGCAGTGACATGTAATCGTAAAAACAAGGGGCCTCAAACGTCGATAAGGAGCATCCAAAAAGACTGCTGTTCTTTACTGATTACCAGATGTGCAATCTGAATTGAATCTATTTGACTTAAACAAGGCTTGGACAAAATGTGAATTAACTCCCCAACGAGATACAGAACTGACATTTACTTTTGACGGTTTCCTTATGTGGAGCCAATAAAAAAGGACATCCTCTTCACAACAATAGCTATGTTTACATGGGCAAAATTCTGTGACCGGATTGAAATGTGTTCTGATTGCACAATTAGATAGTACCGTTTACATGGGCACAAGCCGTTCATGACGAGTGTTTACATGCAGCAGGCTTTTATTCTCATCAGAAGTTCTGACATGCGCAGAGTGGTACACTCCCCTTAAAAAAACACCGAAGAGGAAGTTACTTTCGTAAAAACCACAGAAGAAGAAGTTACTTCCGGAACGAAAATAAACAGACGCGCCAAAAATGGACCCGCGCCAGATTGTAATGACGGCAATGGAGTTGTTACTGCACTCCCTGATTGAGCTACAGGCGAAGCAACGCATGCTTTTAGTCAAAGGTGGGCACTAAACCGCTATGGACAGCTAATGCGCTAATCCGCTTCTAGCGTACCTAAACATTTTTATCAGCGTTACAGCGGAGTTACTAACTTGTATAATTCATAAGTGGATTTGTGCTATTTTTATTTAAAATGCAGTGCCGCTAATAACTAATTATCTATCAAAAAAAGGCGTTCAATACAGGATCAACTGGACTTTATTTGTTGCAGAAAACGTTTCGACTTCTGTCCAAAAGTCTTTTTCAATTCTGAATGGAAGCTGTGAGAACGAGAAGTCATCAGAACTTTACAGCATCGGGCAGAACACATCCCCACAAGGATGGAAAAGGAACAGAAACACATCAAAAAATCTCTGCAATCGTGTGTATATCCCAACTGGGCGTTTGTCAAGTCAGCAAGGAAATCGGTTAAACACAATAATGAACAGAAAAAGTCTAACAGACGGAAAAACATTGTCATTCCTTATGTTGCTGGAGTCTCAGAGAATTTCAGAAGGATTTTTAACAAACACAACATCCCAGTACACTTCAAACCCAGCCGGACTCTCAGACAGAGGCTGGTGCATCCGAAGGACAGAACCCCCACACACAAACAGAGTGGGGTGGTTTATGCAGTCCAGTGCAGCGAAGTCTGCTCAGACCGTTACATCGGAGAAACGAAACAACCTATCCACAAAAGAATGTCTCAACATAGGAGAGCAACCTCCTCTGGACAAAACTCTGCAGTTCACCTCCACCTCACGGACAAGGGACACTCCTTTGAGGACCAGAATGTTCAAATTTTGGACCGAGAACACAGATGGTTTGAGAGGGGGGTAAAGGAAGCTGTGTATGTTAAGAGAGAAAAACCTTCTCTTAACAGAGGAGGAGGTCTGAGATTTCAACTGTCTAAGACCTATAACTCAGTTTTGGATTTGATTCCGAAACGTTTTACACCGGATGGGAGCAGGGATGCCTTGTCTGTAAATTAGACTAACAAAGTTCTCTGAGTAGCCTCTGTTGTTGTTTGGGAGGTGTTGTTTGTCAATTTACATACAGTTTTGTGTCTTCTAACAGAGACCTCAAGGGAACCTCCTACTGTTTAAGGTGTGATCTTTCAATTTACATGTATGTGTTACAAACCCCCCTTTGTTAAGCTGGGATGTGTCGTTTTGTCAATTTAAATAGAATGGGCATGTTAGTTAATTTGTGGTGTTATTTCAGTTTCCAATTTCATATGTTGGTGCGTGACTTGTAAGCCTGTATAAAACTTCTCGTTCTCACAGCTTCCATTCAGAATTGAAAAAGACTTCTGGACAGAAGTCGAAACGTTTTCTGCAACAAATAAAGTCCAGTTGATCCTGTATTGAACGCCTTTTTTGATTTCATCATGTCCTGGACGACTGAGAATCTTCACCAGCATAATTATCTATCAGTAAAAACGAAAAAAAAAAACTTATTTACAGGCTCTTATGCTGGCTCCGTAGCTGCTTGTTTACTTTCCCCCCTTGGTGAGTGAGCAGAGGGGAGGGAGGGTCGGAGGGGGGGAGGGAGCAGAGGGGTGAACAGACGTGGATCAGGCCCCGGCCCGCCCCGGCCAGTCACCTACATCACTAACATTGCTGCTGCTTGTTAATGTACATTTAACATAAAAATAATTATAGTTACGATGAAAACAATCATTAAAAAACGCAATACAAAAACCGGTCGATTTCTGTATCCCCCCCTACTAAAAATGGACTATTCCATCTTGACATCTTCCGGGTCAGAGGTGAACTGGGTGCTAACGATTATGCTAGCTGGTTGCGCTGGGTCTTTTCATAAATCCGCAGAGAACCCCGCTGTTTCAAGCCAAATTAACGCGGCCGGAGGATTCTATTGTGTGTTTTGTGTCCACCACGCGACGGTGAGTCGTTAGTTTTATGTATTTGGGTTGCTTTTTATGTATAAATGCGGTGGCGAGACGCCCGTGTATTTGAGATTTAAAAGTGGTGTTAGGGATTAAAGATCATTCTCTTTTTTGTTAATTTCGTGGCCGAATAGAATATATGTACGTAAAGTATTAAATAAATCCTTTGATTTTTGTAATTTCATCCTTTTAGGATCATTTTAGTTACTTTTCATTAAATCTGTTGACTGCCTATAGAATTTTGGAATTGGTTTAATTTATTTTTCGGTTGCGCAACAAAAAATAAATTACTATTTGTTTTTTGAAACAATATTGAAGTAAATTAAGCTTAATTGACTCTTATATGAATTAAACTTGGATATAACTTGGAAGTGCACTTTAAAACTTGACCTGTACTGTTGATGTGGTCTTTGAATTGAAGTTATAATAATAATAATAATAATAATAATAATAATAATAATAATAATAATAATAATAATAATAATAATAATAATAAACTTTATTTGTATAGCACCTTCCTACAATTCCTTGTATTGACCAAGGTGCTTAACAGGACAGAAAATATAAAAACCGGTACAATAAATCGGTGAATGGAAATAAAAATTCTACATACTAAAATACAAAGGTGGGCACCAAACCGCTATGGACCGCTAATGTACTAATCCGCTTATAGCGTACCTAAACATTTTTATCAGCGTTACAGCGGAGTTACTAACTTTTATAATTCATAAGCGGATTTGTGCTATTTTTATTTAAAATGCAGTACCGCTAATAACTAATTATCTATCAGTAAAAACGAAAAAAAAAACTTATTTACAGGCTCTTATGCTGGCTCCGTAGCTGCTTGTTTACTTTCCCCCCTTGGTGAGTGAGCAGAGGAGGGTCGGAGGGGGGGGGGAAGGGTCGGAGGGGGGGAGGGAGCAGAGGGGTGAACAGACGTGGATCAGGCCCCGGCCCCGCCCCGGCCAGTCACCTACATCACTAACATTGCTGCTGCTTGTTAATGTACATTTAACATAAAAATAATTATAGTTACGATGAAAACAATCATTAAAAAACGCAATACAAAAACCGGTCGATTTCTGTATCCCCCCCTACTAAAAATGGACTATTCCATCTTGACATCTTCCGGGTCAGAGGTGAACTGGGTGCTAACGATTATGCTAGCTGGTTGCGCTGGGTCTTTTCATAAATCCGCAGAGAACCCCGCTGTTTCAAGCCAAATTAACGCGGCCGGAGGATTCTATTGTGTGTTTTGTGTCCACCACGCGACGGTGAGTCGTTAGTTTTATGTATTTGGGTTGCTTTTTATGTATAAATGCGGTGGCGAGACGCCCGTGTATTTGAGATTTAAAAGTGGTGTTAGGGATTAAAGATCATTCTCTTTTTTGTTAATTTCGTGGCCGAATAGAATATATGTACGTAAAGTATTAAATAAATCCTTTGAT
>JBBPBX010049861.1:9062-25191 GCA_038048925.1 Garcialebias charrua | reverse complement strand
CTTGCATCTCAGTCCAGCCTCTCTGAAAATCATCATGGAGGGAGAAGTCGTGTTGGCCAACATTCAAGACCTGCCAAAAGCTATGTGCATTCTCTTTGGACTTGTATATGCTATGCCTTTCAACTACCTCAGTTCTATGAAGTAGAACACACCTGACCTGATGGACAGACCTGCTCTCATCAGGACTACACACCTGACCTGAACTCACATCTGGACTCCCATGTACCCATCATTCATGGTTGAATCATTGCTCAATGGCTAAGCAGTTCCATATGATCCATGTTTGAAAATGAGAACCACCTAATAAGCCTGTCTACCTCCACTTCAATCAAAGTAAGGGAATTTTCTTTTCTATGCTGTTTTTGTGCTGCTTCTAGCTTTTTCAGGTTCCTGGACTGTACACTAAGGCACTGGTTTTTCAAGTAAATTTTCAAGTAAAGCGAAAGAAAATAAATGAAAACAACCAAAGAAAATAAATTATGAAACTGAGCAGATTTAGCAAAGTACTAGTTACTTGTTTACTATTTCATATTTACTAGTTGGGGCTGTTAAAATGCAAGCACAAGTGGTAAAATGTTTCAGTTGTTCCAAAAACAATATTTTTGTTTTGTTTTACTGTGACTGGATGTGAAAGACTGAAGTTAATGCAAAAAAAAAAAAAAGTTACAACATTTTGCTGTTTTGTCTTTTCTTTTGCTTATAAATCACATGTGCTTTTATGCCTTGCTTATGTTTACATGATCCTCTTTGTGTGTCATTGTTGGCAACCAGTGCACTTGTTAAAAAGTTTTTTTTGTGTAAATGAATAAAAGTGAAGTTCCATTTTAAATACTGTATCCTGTTATTTAGTGTATTGTTAAAATGTTTAACTGTTCAAAAGCATGTGTGAAATATATATATATATATATATAGGGCTGGACGATATGGCCAAAATTTTTATCACGATATAGTTCTTAATTTCGGTCGATATCGATATAATTCGATATCGATATAAACAATATAAAAGCCTAAAAAAAAACTATAAACTATACAAATAAATTAATGTTCTCCTTGTATTTGTATTTAGCCTCCAAAAAGATGGAAATCACCATCAAATAAACATAAACTTCTCAACCCAATAATTCTCAGTCGGGTCATCTGGACACTTTCTTTTTTATAGAAACGTTTCACCCTCCATCCTCCATCCAATTTCTATAAAAAGAAACTGTCCAGATGACCCGACTGAAAATTATTGGATTTGGTACGTGGATTATTGAGCATGAACTTTCTTGCCATAAAATTCTCAACTGTGTCAATATTAATAGTTTTAACTTTAAACATCTTTAAAATTTACAGCATTGAAATTCATAGTTAATTAAATAAAACTTTTGGGTGTTGTTATTTATAAGAAGCTGACATAGAAATCTCATGGAAATTACTTAAGAATAAAAATAACAAAATCAATTGCATTACTGTATAAAGTAAAATAGTTTTTGAATGACAAAGTTTTGAATATATTGAATAATGTAATGATTGTTCCATATTTAATCTGTTGTATTGAAGTTTGGGGAAAAGCATGTAAAACTATTACAAACCCTGTTTTTTTTTGTTTTGTTTTTAAAGAGCTACAAGAATTATTAGTAGGAAGTGCTATGGTCACCCAACAAATATTTCATCAGTTTAAATTATTAAAATTTTATGATTTGGTTGAACATAGTATTTTACAAGTCATGTATAAAACTGAAAAAAAAATTACCCCCCAAATATTCAATTAAAATTTGTTTAAAGTTATTAAACCCTGAAGGGAATGTAAATGTTTGTAAAACCTCCATTTAGGACTAGTTTGAAGGAGCTGAGTTGTAAATCAGGAAACAGGATTGTGTTGACTTGATATCACCATAAACATTTCTAAAACTATGTTTTAAAATATGATTAAATCAAAGTTGTTGGGAAGGTGTGGTGCAGGTGAAGTGAAGGTTGTTGTTTGTTTGTAGTTATTTTGTATTTTTTAAACAAGGGGCAGATATTAAAACACTATTTTCGTCTTTCTGCACATTTTCATTCAGTGTTTTTTTTTCTTCTGATGAATTTGTTTTATTTTGAATTTAAAAAACATGCAGCGCTGCTGGGGCTGTTTGTTTACGTCGTAGTTTCAGGGAAACGTTGGCTCAAACTTTATTGTTCTTCATCTTCTGACTCTCATATTCTATCGAGTGGAAACTCTTCAGATTAAACAAGTTAGATGTTCCCACCGCTAGTTAGAACGACTTGTCACGTTTTGCAAAATAAAGAAACCGAGTAAGACTCGCTGCAGATGAGACCTGCAGTTTAACAAAACCGAACTACGTCCACACCGACGAATTAGTCTTTCCTCTCATCAGTGATGTCGTCTGCTTTCTCTTCGCTTGTGAAACTTTGTTCAGTCACATTCTGACGGTCATGAGCACTCGTTTGACTCGTTTTGAAGCGAAAACTTAACGCGCTTTGGAGACTAGCTTAGCTTTTAGCCTGCTACCGCTAACGCCTGCTGCTGGAGTGAGCGCTGCGTAACAACGACGTCACCACGCACGTTTTGTGTCACAGCTTTTTCTGTCCGGGCGGGTTGTTGAAGCAGCCGCTCCAACCCGAACAGAAACAGAAAAACGTTGTAAAATCCTATCGAAATATCGAAAATATGCTTAAACTTCATATCATCGTTATTGAATAAAAGTATATCGCGATATTTATCGTTATTGAATTATCGTCCAGCACTAATATATATATATATTATATATATATATATATATATATATATATATATATATATATATATATATATATTCTAAAATATATTGACAAATGTACCAATGTAATATATAATGCAATATATTATATAATATATAAAGAATAGCCACATATGTAAAAAAATATATGCCAAAATATATTTAGATATATTAGTTAATATACCATAAAATATATTAAATTCATATATTTTACAATATATTTTAAATATATTATTTGATATATTTTTTGTTATATTTTGGCATATATGTGTAGATATATATTCTAATATATTTTTCAATATATTAAAAGCGGCAATTCCTTATATATTATTACATATATTACAATATATTGTGTTCATATATTTTTCAATATATGGCAAAATATATTTAGATATATTGGTTAATATACCATAAAATATATTAAATTCATATATTTTACAATATATTTTAAATATATTATTTGATATATTTTTTGTTATATTTTGGCATATATGTGTAGATATATATTCTAATATATTTTTCAATATATTAAAAGCGGCAATTCCTTATATATTATTACATATATTACAATATATTGTGTTCATATATTTTTCAATATATATTTTAATATATATTTCATGCTGTAATTTTAATTTAATTTTAGGGTATTAATAATCCATATCAACTGATACAAACCACAGTAACCTTAATCTTGTCAAATACTTTCAAACAACCCCAAAATTACATTATTATGAAATGCAATATATTGTTGAAAAATATATTGTAAAATATATTTTTCTTGCGTAACCCCCCAACTCCACCAAATAAATTTTAGGTCCCCTCTCCAAAACCTAAAATGGACCATCGTAAGGAGGCTAATGATGAATGGTGTGTGTCATGGTGGATAAATACATACTCGGTCGACATAAGATCCTCGGCACAAACACCTGTGGAAGGGAGTGATGTGCTGCAAATGGGGTAACAGATCTATTTTCCCCTGTTAGGACCGCCCTATTCCCTTTGGGAGCAACTGAACCCACTGGACCTGGATGAAACTCCCCTGGTACCCTCAAAGGCTGGCCAAGGACCAACTCGGCTAAAGAAAATCGCAGGTCCTCTTTAGGAGCTGAACGCAGGTCCAACAAAACACAAGGCAGGCGATCCATCCAACCATTATCCACCAATGAGGACCGCAATGCAACCTTCATTGAGCGGTGGAACCTCCACAAAGTCCATTAGCCTACAGATGGTAAGCAGTAGTAGCAAAGTGGTTGATGACAGAGGAACTGCCTCTGGCCACCGAGTGGTTCTGTCCAACATAGAGTTAAGAGATGAGTAAAACCTCTGGAAGGTGGAAGTGGGCCAACTAAAGCCACATGCACATGTTTAAACTTCCCTTGGGGAATAGGAAACTGTTCTAGTGGAGCCTTAGTGTGCCATTGCACCTTGGCATGCTGGCAAGCTAAACAGGAAGCCGTCCATGTGCGTACATCTCTACGGAGCCCTGGCCACACAAACTTTGTCCCTACTACCCTGATGCATGCTCAATAATCCGGGTAGAAAAATCTAAAAAAGCTAAGTCTGATCCTCTGGCCTTTTTTTTTTTTTGCCTTTTTTGCTTTTTCTTTTATTTTTTGAATATCCAGAGGGCCAGACTTAGCTTTTTTAGATTTGCCCCTATTAGTTTTACTGAAGCTTTCACCCCCAGGTGTGAAAGCGAATGAACTGCATCAAAAACCTGCCAACGCTTGCCAGTCGATATGTCACAAAGAAGTGTTGTACCACACTCATGAAAGGAAACTTCCTCCAAATGTAAACTGGATTCAGTTGCCTTAAAGGCCAGAATATCCAGGTCTGTCAGTTGGTCTGCAGCAATGCTGAGGTAATCAACTCCTAAATGTACAGAAGCGACCCTTGCTCTAGACAGTCAAGGCCCCGGCAGAGCTCAGCGTAATGCAGTACGCCGCACTACGCCGTATGTACGCAGAGGCACAAGCGTAGCCCCGCAGGGCATGAACGCGCAAAGCTCAAATTTTACGACCGCGTACGCGATGCGCGTTGTCTCACAATAAACTGCCCGGCGCCGGACTGTTTGTATGTTACACAAATGAATTAAATTCCCCTTCTTCATTGCTGATGTGGACTTTTATTTTGTTTTTTTGCCAAAAGTCAAGTAATCGCTTCCTCCTCCGCTAACTCCATGACTGAAATGAATGAACTAGTCACGAGCGAATAATAACTCATGTCCTACCTGGCTGTGCGACGTTCTAAATATTTCCTGGTGGGCTGTGGGCTGCAGGACCATGGCTCCCTGTTTTTATTTTTTAGAACTTTTTATTAACATATAAAGTTTAGAAACACAGCAGCGGCTGCAGCCAGCCAGCTGCCTTTTTTTTGTCTCCCACTCGACCTGTCAATCAATTCAATAGGCGTGTCAGCAAATGACCAATCAGCGACCTCAGTTTGTCCCGTAGGTAGACGCTATGCACGCAGCTGCTCAAATTACAACAAGAATTTGGAGCGAAAACGCGAGCATTTAACGCGAGAACGAAAGCAGAGCTGTGCCAGCGAACGCGTGCGCACAGAATGCGCGCGTAGAGCGGCGTACAGGCCGTACGCTGAGGTCTGCCGGAGCCTTTAGCCACCAAGTTATTCTTGCCAGCCACATGCTGAATGTCTGTAGTAAACTCCGAAATGGCGGACAAATGCCTTTGTTGCCGTGACGACCATGGTTCAATCAATCAATCAACTTTATTTGTATAGCACATTTCAAAAACCATAAGGTCAACCAAAGTGCTGTACAATAACATGAAAGACAAGTCAATTAAAACGATAAAAAACATACAAAACATACAAAAAATAAAAAATACATATACCAGTCTTTCTACAGGTGTGTTAAAATGCCATAATAATAAGATCATGTGTTAAAAGGCCAAGGCATAAAAGTGTGTTTTTAAAAGGGATTTAAAAACAGGAAGAGAGGAGGCCTGTCTGACACTCAGTGGTAAGTTGTTCCACAGCCTGGGAGCAATGACAGAAAATACTCTATCACCTCTGAGCTTCAGCCTAGTTTTGGGGACTGTCAGCAGCAACTGATCAGCTGATCGTAGGGATCGAGGAGGGCAGTAAGGCTGAAACAGCTCAGACAAATATGGTGGAGCAAGGTTGTTCAGGCATTTAAAAACAAACAGCAAAAGTTTAAAATGAATTCTGTAGTGCACAGGGAGCCAGTGAAGGGACGCCAGGATGGGAGTGATATGCTCACGCCTACGGGTCTGAGTTAAGAGGCGAGCAGCAGAATTCTGCACGAGCTGCAGACGGGCGAGGGAGGTCTGGCTGATGCCTACATACAATGCATTACAGTAATCAAGACAAGATGTAATAAAAGCGTGGATTAATTTCTCCAAGTCAGGTCTTGATAAGATTGGTTTCACTTTTGCAATTTGTCGAAGCTGATAAAAACTTTTCTGAACAACACTGCTGATCTGTTTATCAAATTTAAAATCAGACTCAAACTTCGCCCCCAGATTGGTGACACAGTCCTTGAGATAAAATGACAGTGAGCCAAGGTCTATGCTTGAAGAAGGACAGCAACTCGGTCTAAACATCATAACTTCAGTCTTGTTCTCGTTTAGACTAAGGAAGTTTAGCGAAAACCATGCCAACATTGTTAAGGCAGTGTGTAAGTTGCTGGAGTGTATTGTTTTGTGCCGAGGGAAGATAGATCTGGCAATCATCAGCATAGAAGTGAAAAGCTATCCCATGTTTCCTAAAAATTGAACCGAGGGGGAGTAAATAAAGAGCAAATAAAAGAGGGCCAAGGATAGAGCCCTGGGGTACGCCATGTGGAAGCGGAGCAGTGGAAGACATAAAATTGTCCATTTTTACACAAAAACTCCTATTGGTTAAATAGGACCTAAACCAATTGAGGGCGACATCCCTGATGCCCACACAGTGCTCAAGACGAGAGATTAAAACCCTGTGGTCAACAGTGTCAAATGCAGCAGACAAATCTAAAAGCAATAAAACAACACACTTTCCTGAATCTGTTAAAAGAAAAATGTAATTTAAAACCCTCAGAAGTGCACTCTCTGTACTGTGGCGGGCTTTAAATCCAGACTGAAATGGCTCAGTGATACCATTTTCCTCTAAGAATGGTACCAGCTGGTTGTAAACAACCTTCTCTAACAGTTTAGAAATAAAAGGAAGATTAGAGATGGGCCTGAAGTTAGAGTAGAGAGAGGGGTCAAGGCCTGTTTTTTTAAGTAGAGGGCGTACAAATGCATGTTTAAAAATCTCCGGTACCATACCAGAGGAAAGACTGGTATTAATAATCTGGAGTACACTTGGTCCTATTGTATAAAATACCTCCTTAAACAAGCGAGGTGGGATGGAGTCTGCGGGGGAACCAGAGGGCCTCATATGACCAACTGTGTCCTCTAGAGAAGAGAAGGACACAGGCTCAAACTGATCAAAAACAGATGAGCAATGTAGAGGAATGGAGGGGTCATAGGAAGGCTGAGAAATACAAGCTCTGGTTGACACAATTTTATCAGTGAAGTATTGAAGGAAACTTTCACAGACTTCATTTGAGGCGTCAAAATCAACAGACTTAGGAACGTTGAGAACAATGTCTTTAGTTTTGAACAGAACTCTGGGGTTGTTACAGTTAGATGAAATAATGCCTGAGAGATATTTGTTCTTCTCAGCTTTTACAGTTTGTTGATAGTGTAACAGGCTCTTTGAAAATATCAAAAGAAACATGCAATTTGTTTTTTTTTCCATCTGCGCTCCGCTCTTCTGCACTCGCGCCTGGTTGCGCGCGTGACGTCACTCAGCCAGGGCTCAGGAGCAGGTCTGGTGCGCCGGCTCTTCAAAGGAGCGATCATGTCCAGTGTTTGTGAACAAACAGAGTGGAAGTTGGAAACCAGTTCATCAATATTTAAACTAAGAGAGTCTTCAGAGTTCTCCTTGCAGAGACCAAGAAACGTGGAGGAGAACAGGCCTGGAGAGGAGGAGTTGAACATGCGACAGCGCTCAAGAGGCACGTGCACTTTAACTGGACAGTGTGTTGGAATGTCAAAAATAATCGGCTTATGATTCGAAAATACAGCATCACATATCTCCAAATTAGACACCTCCAGACCGTGGGACAAGACCAAGTCCAGCGTGTGCCCGAGTTGATGCGTGGAAGCGGACACGGATTGCACAAAATTAAAAGAGGCAATAACATTTAAAAAGCTCTTGGAGATGGGCTCTTCAGGACAGTCCACGCGAAAATTGAAATCGCCAAGTACTAGAACAAAGTCATATTTGGGCAAAATGTCGGCCATGAATTCTGAAAAGTCATTTATAAAATCCTTATTGTACTTGGGTGATCGATAGATGACGACACACAAGATCACATGAGAGCGGCCGATTTCAAATGAACAGTGTTCAAAACTTGTATAAGACTGCAAGCTGATCTGCCGGCATTTAAAATCATTTTTAAAAACAACTGCTATTCCTCCTCCTTTCTGACCCGACAGGCGCGGGCAATTAAAATAGCAGCAACCAGGAGGAGACAGTTCAATAAGAGCTACGGGTTCATCAGTTCTCAGCCATGTCTCAGTCACACAGAGGAAATCCAGATCACGGGACATGAAGAAGTCCCTCAAGATGAAAGATTTGTTTGTCAGTGATCTTGCGTTAACAAGACCGAACCTGGCAGGGGCCGGTGCAGTTGCAGCTATGGCTAGGCTTTGGAAGAACTTTTCCCCTCCATTCCAGATCCTGAATTCCCATGGGACGCCGGTGCTGGTGGTGAGCCCTCCCCATCTTGTTATCTCAGGCATTGGAGAGCGTCTTGTCCTGTGGGCTATGGGCGTCGGTGCCTTCCTCAGCACAAGCATCGTGTTGGATAGGGGGACCAAAGCACAAAGGCCCCCCCAATTAGGTGGCAATGCTGTATAGTTCCTGCGTCCACACAAGAAATACCAGTCAGTTAAAATACAACAGCCTTTGTCACCTGGCACTGCAATGCTGCAGTGGGTGGTTTCCTGTCGTCCTCTTGTTGGCTTGCTGATGTCGAAAGTCCTTTGTTCAAGGAGGTGTGTACAATCGATGACATCTCCTGACTCGAAACAGTTGGCGTTTTCATAATGCAGTCCTGCTTTACAGAAAACACAATGCACATAGTTCAATGTATTTGTACGTGGATACGTGACATCACAGAATAAATACACTTTGTCACATAAGTTCCAGGGTACCAGGCCTACCGGGATGGTTCCATTATTGAAAACACAGAGTCCCAAAACGCTTGGCGGCAAATGTGTCATGGTGATCAGTTCAGGCAGTTTGATGGGCGTCTGGGGTAGAGGCATGACATTTGAGGTGACGCTGCAATTTGACGTGAAGTTGTATCCCATAGTCACCATGGCTAATTGTCTGTGTAGGTCTGTGTGCATACCCTTCACTTCATCAGACAGTGGTTTCGTGTAGTCTCGTCTTACCCAGCTGCCTGTTCCTGGGTGGGTGCTTAGTCCATACAGGCACGCTTGTTGGTCTGTGTGCACAGTAGCAGGTTGCAAACCTGAATTGTGGGTGGCATAGGGTAGATGAGCACAGACGTATCAGTTGGTAGTTTTCCCTTCATAAGCAGTTTTGTTCATCAGTTGCTACCCTAGATTGGTGCTGTAGTCATGGAGGTGTTCAGATCTCAGCAGATTAGTGATATCCCACTTCTGACACCAGCCGTTCACTATGTAACATGCTCTTGTCCTAACAGAGTGCAGAGTGATTCTCATATACAAACCATAAGCATTAAGCTATGCGCTTTTAGTTTCTCACATCTGCTTTTCCTGTCTAGGTGCAGCTTTCTGCATGTCTAGAAGGACTGTTTTATTTAGCATGTCATCATTGTTTGAGCTCATCAGGATGGAGTTTAACAAACCAGCATCAGAAGGTCCTAAAGATCACAATGTGTTAGGTAAATGTTTCAGGTCAGTTTCATCACGTTCTGAGAGAAAACTCATGTCTAATTGTAATTGGCTCAGAGGCATTTCATCTTCTTTCTTTATCAGCACATTACTTGCTTCCTGCATCAAAAAGGAAACAGCTGTTAGATTGTCAGTTGAACCCAGGTCATGTGAGCAGTAAACATCGATCAGGCTTTGATTTGCATAAATCTGAGTTTTGTCCAATCTTGTGGCTCTCATTCCGTCCTTGATGGGAATGATTGCAATGGCCAGTTTTGTCAGTAAATCTCTACCCAGTAAATTTACGGGACAGTCAGGTGATATTACAATATTTGTTGAAATGCAAGAACCAGTTTCTTCATCTGTGAAGTACACCGGTTTGGAAATGCTTTGTCTATTGGTCAGGCCATCTGCTGATTTTACCCAGATGGAGTTTTGTGATGGTTTCAGACCAGGAACACTGGTTTTTAAAACTGTTTTACATGCACCTGTATCGCAAAGAAAATCCACATAAACTGAGTTGACTTTAAGCGTTATATAAGGTCTTTCTTTCAAAGGATTCAATAAATCCAAAGCTGAACAAATATTCACAACTTCCTGTTCTTCGACAGAGCTGGAGTTGGGAGTGTTATCAACTAGCCATGCATTATAACCGTCCCTGTTATCGGAGCGGTTTCTTGTCATAGGAAATGCTTCTCGGTGAGCAAATTCTCCTCTGTTTGGATGATCTAAATCTTTCTGGCAGTCACGTCTTTCATGTCCGAACTCGCCACACCTCCAGCAGGTGGCAGGACGATATTGTAGGGGATGGTCATACTGTGGTATGTATCTGTTAAAACCATGGCCTCTTGGTCTCATGTGTCTCCCTCTGTTGCTGTTAGTCATAGGAGCATTGTAATATATTTCTCAGTCTGGGTCATTACTGTGTCCAGCAGCTAAGGTGCATTTCTCATTTAGTGTTAGTCCTGCCTCTTGGAGTCGTGTCAGGACCAGAGGCGGTCCTAGCCTATTTGGCGCCCTGGGCGAGCAACCCCAACGCCCCCCCCCCGGCCGCTAGATTGCCAGTGGCGGTCCTCTCTCAGAAAATTTTGAATAAAATAGATGCCATTTCCTGCATTTTGGTGATTCTGGTGTATTTTAATGGGTTGTTCAACATCTAGTTTTACCTACATATATAATCTATTCAATAACTATTTTAGAGTTAATGGCAGAACAAGAAGTAGCCTGAGACAAACATGTAGCATTAACACATTATGAACATTACTCAAAAATTGTTTCCATAAGAACATTATCAAATATTTTATGTGAACGGTAAGATACTAGCAATAACAGCATTGTGAGAGGTGGACAGTTGAACCCGGAGGCCTCCACCTCTGTTTAATGATGGACGGTTTCTTTTCACAAAGATGGCCTCCTTTACTCCTCTCTCAAACCATCGTTCCTCTCTATCAAGGAGGAAAGATGACTGAGTTTGTCACAGCTCCTCAGACTGAATAAGTCTTTTTGATACAAAGAAGAATCTGTCCAGAGGACTACATTTTATTGAGCCTGCATCAGAACAATAATCTGTAAAGATTTAGTACATTTTATACGGAAAACTAATTTTGATTTAACCAATTAATATATTTTCAATGGCAAAATATGCAGGTTTATTTCATATTTCTGTCATACTATTCCCTTTCATTGCTTTATGCATTTATTATCTTACTTTTAATGATAAAAATATAATGAGTCACTACTGTTGTTTAGAAAGTGTTTATATTACTAATGTTTGTTCACACACAGTTAGAACAGCTCACCTGTTCCTTCATACTGACAGGAACAATCCCCTCATCACCCTGGCTCTAAATCACATTAAAAAATTGTCATAATTGCACAAATCTCCCCTTTTTACCAAGACTTTTGATCAATTCAGGCCAATTTCATTAGAGAGTTGAATCATCTGACATCTCAGGGCACTTTTCATATAGAGCAGGTCTTCACCAGACTCATATATTATTTAAATTATTTAACAGAATGTTATGTCACAATGCCACACACCACAAAATTAAGTGACTTCATAATTAACTTGAACTGTGGTTTGCAGCAAAGTTCAACAGCTGCGTCTGTTTTCCTTCTCTTCTCTGCACCACCCTTACTTTTCCTCCCTTCCATGATCTTTTCACTGACCGCACGTAGTGTCACCTTCGCGCACCTAACTGAAACGAAAGTGAAAGTGGAAAAGGTGCACGGTGCCCCCAGCAGCTGCTGTGGTGATTAAACTGAGGACATGTGAATAAATGAAGGGTGGGGCGGCACAGGAGCAGTGCAGTAGTGGTGTTCTGTGTTATGTTGTTAAAAACAAAAGTTGTAAAAGATTAAAAATAAATAAAAATAATCGAGGCGCAGTGTCTCTCCTTCTTCTTCTGCTTTGCCGCCCCCTGCTGGACTGCGCCCAGGGCAACAGACCGTATTGCCCATAGGGAGGACCGCCTCTGGTCAGGACAGCCATGAGCCGTTCATCATGCTCTGCTTCCTTCTCTCCCGACACAAGGACATCATCTGCATGGCATATAACCTCGTCAAGGCCGGCCAAAAGCTGGGACATGCGTCTTCGAAAATGTTCTGGTCCTGAATTTATCCCAAATGGTAGCACATTGAAGCAGAAACGACCAAAGGGAGTGATGAATGTTGTGAGTTCCCTACTTTCTTGTGCTAATGGAATCTGCCAAAAGCCACTTCGTGCGTCCAATTTTGTAAAATATTTTGCACCATTCAGCTGTGCTAATGACTGGTCCACGGAGGGCAAAATATGTCTTTCTCTGCACACACTTTCATTAAGCTTGGTAAGGTAGACACAAAGTCTAAGTTTGCCATTGGGTTTTGGGACTACCACTATCCCCGCACACCACTCTGTAGGCTTCTCTATCCTGGAGATGACTCCCATTTCCTCTATACTTTTTAGTTCCTCCTTGACTTTTTCAGTTAAGGGTATTGGCACACGGCGAGGGGTTGTAAGGGCATAGGGGACAGCATCGTCTCTCAGCCGGATACGATAGTCACCTTCCAGTCTTCCTAATCCAGTAAACACCTTTGGGAATTTCTTTTTAAATTTTCTCTCCGGGTCCCCCTTCTCCTCCAGTGTGTCAATCTTTTCCCTTCGCTCCACAAGACGTAGTTCTTCAAGTGCCGGTAAACCTAGAAGTGGTCTAGCCAAGCTATCAATGACAAACACTGGCTGAATGGACTTTCTATCCTTGCTTTCAAGGCTGCCTTGAATCTGACCTACCACCGATAGTCTGGTATTATTTGGGCCATACAGCTTTTTGTGGGCGTGCAATAGAGGGCCGTCTCTTTTGTAGCTGTACAGTGTGGTAGGAATGGCGGTTACTGCTGCCCCTGTATCCAATTTAAAAGAAACTACTGCCCCATTTAATTTGATGTCTGAGTACCAGCCATTGTTGTCTGACTTCACCTCACCTAAGAACAGAGTGTCGTGATACAGTCCCTTTTCCTCTGTCATCTCGTGTACAGGCTGCTTAGACTTGCAGACAGCAGCGAAGTGTCCTCGTTTGTGACATTTCCTGCATTCAGCCTCTTTGGCAGGGTAGTCCTTCCAATTGTGAGACGGAGCCCTCACACATTTATAACAGGCAGACGACGTTGCATACCTGTTCAGTTTTGGTCTCTGTTGTGCACCGCCCTTCATCCCGCGTGCAAGTGAAAGCGCATGCATCTCTTCACTGGGCTCCTTAATGGGTACAGGGCCACTCGCACTTCGCAGCCAACCTTGTTGTTGTTTCACAGTTTCACTCTGTCTGACTCGTGTTATAGCTGTAGTTAGGGTCAGTTTAGCATCCATCTGCAACTTCTCGGAGAGCGAGGCATCTCTTATGCCGACAACAATGCGATCACGGATCAGTTCATCTCTGAGAGCTCCGAATTTGCAATAATCCGCCTGTTTGTGAACTGCCATGATAAAGCTCTCGGCCGTCTCTCCCGGTTCCTGTTTACGCATGTTAAACTTTGCCCTTTCAAAAATTATGTTGTGTTCTCCAATAAAATGTTCATCAAAGCACTCTTTCACTTTTTTGTAGCTCAACTTTTCTGCAGACGTTAGCTCCGATGCATTAAGGATATCTTCGGATTCATCTCCCATTGAATATATCAACGTATTCACTTGAAAATCCTCCTCCCTTTTATCCAGTCCCGATACAATCCTGTACCTCTCAAACCGTCTGATCCATTTGGGTCAGTTTTGGACATCTCTGCAGTCAAACTTTTCTGGCGGGCTCAGGCGAAATCCCTCTCCAATGTTGCTAGCTGCCGCCGCGTTAGCGCTTTCCCTCTCAGAATCGGACATCTCGTATACGACTCAGTTATCTTGTTAGTAGCGAGTGCCTCGGGAATGCAGCAGAACGTCGAAAAGTCACCACTTCTGACACCATGTAATAGTTTGGAGACTATTGACTAAGGACTCGGACAACCGCTACTCGTTAGCCGGTATCTTTTATTAAACTGACTTCCTGTTACACCAGAACTAGTACCTCTACATAACCCGCCTCTGGTACGGAACGTCCCGAGGACCATAACACACAACAACTACTACTAATACTAATACTGTACTACTAATACTAATACTACTAATACTAATACTACTAATACGAATACTAATAATAATGTGTTAAATTATGTATAAATTTTATTTCCACTAGTACAATTGTGTATTTGTGTTGGTCTCTCAAAGAAAATTACAATGAAATTGTTTTTGGTTGTAATGTGACAAAATATAGAATAGTTCAAAGCGTATTATTTTTTTTACAGAGGCATAACAAGATATTTAGATTTTACAACTCTGACCTGGTGTAAAATCTTCTGGTGACGCAGAAAAACGTTCCAGTCCAAACGGCTTTTCCAGACTACAGGATCGGGGCTGCTCTTTCAGCTGCTCTATTTCTCTCAGCATGCTGTGATACTGATCCCGGTCCACACACACGGTTCTGCTAGTGCCGTAGTCATGGTCCACGACCATAGGTACCATGACGGGTGGTTCGTTGTCCTCAGTTGGATCCTCCGAATCAGATTCTGGATCAGGTTCTGGTCGGCATCGGCGCTCCCAAACACCTGCTCGTCTCTTCCTGCTGTATTTGTTCCACTCAAATAATGATGGAACCGACCCATCCATCCATCCATTTTCTTCTGCTTATCCTGGGTCGGGTCGCGGGGGAAGCAGCCTAAGTAGGGAGGCCCAGACTTCCCTCTCCCCAGCCACATGGAGCAGCTCCTCTGGGGGAATCCCAAGGCGTTCCCAGGCCAGCCGAGAAACATAGTCCCTCCAGCGTGTCCTGGGTCTTCCTCTGGGCCTCCTCCCGGTGGGACATGCCCGGAACACCTCACCAGGGAGGCGTCCAGGAGGCATCCTAACCAGATGCCCGAGCCACCTCAACTGGCTCCTCTCGATGTGGAGAAGCAGCGGCTCTACTCCGAGTCCCTCCCGGATGACTGAGCTTCTCACCCTATCTCTAAGGGAGAGTCCAGACACCCTGCGGAGAAAACTCATTTCAGCCGCTTGTATCCGAGATCTCGTTCTTTCGGTCACAACCCAAAGCTCATGACCATAGATGAGGGTGGGAACGTAGATCGATCGGTAAATTGAGAGCTTTGCCTTTCGACTCAGCTCTCTCTTCACCACGACAGACCGGTACAGCGCCCGCTTCACTGCGGATGCTGCACCTATCCGCCTATCGATCTCACGCTCCAGTTTTCCCTCATTCGTGAACAAGACCCCGAGATACTTAAACTCCTCCACGTGGAACACTGGAACCGACCCTGCTGCTAAAATTCGTCTTCCCTTTTCTGTAGTAATTATTTCCTTCTCCAGGAAATGTCGGCTACAAACCTTGCTGTGAGGTGTTACCGTAAATCCCTCTCTTCTGATTTTTTGCAGCCAGCACAAACGAAGGCTAGTCTCCTTAGGGAAACGGTGAAAGCTCAAACAGCTGAAGCCGAGCAGAGCGGCACACAACAGTGCTCCTTAGACCCACACACCGTCGGCTGAAATCTAAAGCTGCCACGCACGTTATATTTTGGTTTATTTAATGCAGCACTCATTTTCGTTGTTTATCTCTGAGATGACAGGATACAGGAATTAAACCGGAAACTAGCATGCCGACTTCCCGTCAAAGCAGAAGTGATTCAGGACGCATGTGCACAGAGCCTATTGAGTCTCCGCGAACGTTACAAAAGATATACATTTGTGTCCACCACACTAATGTTTTGCTCCTTCAGATTTTAGCTGTTTTGTTACTTTAAGCTAATTTTAACTTTATTTATTTATTTTTTGTTTGTTTGGTTTAGCTAAGGCTTTGCTCATTTAGCTTTTAGCTGATATTTTAATTTTGGCTAGTGTTTGCTACTTGTAGCTAGCATTGTTTTTCTTTTAGTGATTTTCGTCTGTTTTTTTTTTTTTTTTTT
>JBBPBX010049860.1:10880-25192 GCA_038048925.1 Garcialebias charrua | reverse complement strand
TCTTCTTCTCGCAACTGTTGGGGTGTGACCTCCACGGCCTGATGGATGCTGAGTGACGGGCTGCTCATCTCTGCACAGCACGCCGTGTTAGGCTCATGAAACACACACACACACACACTTACAAATAATAGATCTGAGTAGTTTTAAGATTTTCAACAAAAAGGTTATTTTTCTTTAACCTTGGCTTGGATGTTAGTTTATAAAATTAAAGCTCTAAATTTGCCCATTTTATGTGCTCATCTGACTTTTTACAGTTATTTCTATTAAGATCAATTTTTCATTGTGTCACAGTTAAAAGCTGAATTGTATCGTAAATAAAGGTTGAATTAAATTGTGTTAAAGGAGGTGTCGTGTTCAAAACGGAATCATCGTATCAAAGGCTGAATCGTATTGTTATCAAAGGAAATATTGTATTATCACCTCTTATTTTGAAAAGGCGCATTCCGGTAACTGTTTGCTTGGATCCGGTGACTCACAGGCTCACTAATTATACATTTTGGAACAAATTTGACTGCCTTGAATGAATAAAACCTATGTTGGATATGTAATCTGAAAATAATTACATAAACACTCATTTTAAACATAACAGCCACTTACGAGCGTCATAATATCACAAACGAGCTGCTCCTTCAAGTAAACATTTCCGCTTCTACCCTTAAAAAAATTCCTCCCCTAACAGTACAGTCATGGGAAATTTAATGAAAAAAAAAATATATATATATATTAAACAGCACAACTAAATTACATATCAGTTTAACAGTTTAAGTGGGTCATTAATAAGTTTTTGATTATTTATTAAATATTCGAGAGAAACGTTTGATGGGTAACAAGTAACATACATCACGTATCAAAACAACAGTGCCAATTTGTCAAAATAACGGTGATCAAAGTGTCGAAAAGACAGTCCAATTTAAAACCAATAAAGGTTAAATCCTGTCATCTGGACAGGTTTCTTCAAGGAAGAAATATTTCACCTTTCATCCAAAAGACTTCATCAGTCTTTGGCCTGCCAACCCAGATCTGTCCCATAAATGACCATCCCGTGAATGATCCCTTTGTGCATGTGCTAAAAGCCAGTTTTCTAGGAATTCAACAGGAGGCTGGCTTGAAACTAGGGATGCACCGATCCACATTTCTCACTTCCGATCCGATTCCGATACTCAACAATTGGGTATCGACCGAAACCGATACTTTTCCGATCCGACACCGTTCAGGTATACAAATCTGTCACAGAAGCATGGTGCAATATACTGCTCTCTGACATCTAGAAAATATTGGAAATTTTGGCAGGCTGGTTCCGATATCCGATACTTTCCTTATGCTGGTATCGGATACCGATACTGGATCGGATCGGCCCTATCCCTACTTGAAACACATCAATGAGGGCTATTTATGGGACAGATCTGGGTTGGCAGGCTGCAGACTGATGAAGTCTTTCACATGAAAGACAAAACATTTACGTATTATTATCACAGTTGATGTTTGAGCGAAGCGGAGCGTTTTGTATTCACACAAGGAGAGCTGTTGGTCAGGCTACTTCTTGTTGCTCTCTAAAATACTTATTGATTACAAATGTAGGTAAACGAAGATGTTTGACAACCCATTAAAGTACACCAGAATGTAGGAAATTGCATCTACAGGTAGTCCTCGGGTTATGACGTTTCGCGGTTACGAACGCCCTCCCATTGAAAAGCATTGTTCGAGTTACGTGGTTTATGCGCCTTTACACCAAAAAATACGGTACCGAAATTCACCGGAGGACAGCGGAAATTTACAGGAGGTTTACAGGAGGGAGCGGGGAGAGTAACTTGACGTAGTCAGTGGAAAATTACTACAAGAGAACTCATTGTTTGGACAGGCAGACCGGAGCAGAGGAGGTTAGGAGGGCGGTTTTTGTCACCAGACGGCAGAAACAGCGGAGCTGGACCGGAGGAGCAAGAGCTAACATGCTAACAGGCCTTACTGTAAACAGTCTGGACCGCGCAAACTACAGGCAGCCTCGGATGTTGGAGAGACACCGAGCTAACATGCTAACAGGCAGAGGAAGGCTTCACCAGCTCCCAGTATTTTATTAACTCTTTTTTTCCCTTCATTATGGCTACAAATGTATGGAGCTAACATGCTAACAGGCCTTAACGTAAACAGTCTGGACCGCGCAAACTACAGGCAGCCTCAGATGTTGGAGGGACACCGAGCTAACATGCTAACAGGCGGAGGAAGGTTTCACCAGCTCCCATTAAGAAATTAACTATTTTATTCCCTGCATTATGGCTCCGAATGTATGTGTTTTTTTCATATTTATGTAGGGTATGTTAGGATAGGCTAAGTGCTTGGTAAAATACAGGTTGTCCCCGACTTACGACGTCATCGACATACGAGGTTCCGGACTTAAGAGCGGACTAACGAACAGTAAAGTTGTATAGAACATACAGAAAATACAGCACTGGTATGTGTTTTTAGATGAAAGTGTGTTAGCTAACAGTTTGTAAACAAAGTTCTGTGCATGTTTATGAACCAGTATGTACGTTTGTGTTGAAAATCGGGTGTTCGGCGCAGCGCTAGCATACATTTTCCGACTTACGACCAAAAATCCGGACTTATGAGCGACACGTGTTTCGGGTTCCGACATACGCATTTTCATCTTACGAGCGATTTGTAGGAACGGAACTCGCTTGTAAGTCGGGGACAACCTGTACAGTACTGTACGTATGAGGTGCCGTTTGGACGTATTTTCCAACTTACGTCGATTTTTGAGTTACGACGGCGCGTAGGAACGGAACTCGTTCGTAAGTCGGGGACTACCTGTACTTTATTCAATATTTTCTGGGGGAGGACCTATACCCCCACCCCTACCATGATTTTGGTGTTCCGGCATCATTTGGTTTACAAATGAAGCACTGGTCACAAATATTTAAATTAGTAATTTAGTCACTTTTGGGTTTTATCGCAATTGTTTCCTGAACTTGCAAGTAATTTATTTGCCTTGCATTACAAACCACCTGGTTAATTTTAGGTTTGGAAATTATCGTGACTAACCGTCTGCAGATTTCCGCCATTTTGGCGAACTTTATGTTCTTAGTAGGTGCAATACCTTTGTCCAGCCTCAAAGGTAGACATAAACGGAGAACCTTTAGACAGTTTTTCACTTTCCATTCACTTTTCAAAGCGCTTTCAAACGGTTCACCGGCTTCCCCTTCACATCTGCACCTGGCACGCATCAGACGGTAAACAGCCATTAGTTAATATTTACAAAGCCACTTTTCCAGTCAGTTATAGGTGCAGTGCAGATGTTTATCACCGAGGGCATTGATCCGTGTCTTATCATGCAAAGGTTGGACCCCTGGAAAGGTTAATTGGAAAACAAGACAGCAGAGCAGTTGGTAGAAACTAGAAAGTTTGTAGATTCAATGGGTAGTGAACAATAAACGTAAACGAGTTGAAGGATTATGTTGGATAAAATACAAAAACACTACAGAAAACTATATTTCACACCAAACGGGGTTTAGTTGTCTTTTTTGAGCAGGTTTTGTACGCCCAATGAAAACTATGGTATGATTAAACTTTCTCTTGTACCACCTATAACTTTTGATCCCATAAAGATAATTTAACGAAACCCCATAGTACTGTACACAGTTGCATCATCACTAGACAGAGTGTTACATACACTTTTCATCACCACACATCCAAGGTCAAGGTCATGAATCAAGGTTAAACTTAAAACAAGGTCTGATTGTCTGGACCATAATTTCTAATCTGCTCAAGATAATTTAACTAAACTTGAAACATACACATGCATCATAGCAAGACGTAGTGTTACGTACACAAAGGTCAAGGCCACAGATCAAGGTTAAAGATAAAACAAGGTATTTGATTGTCTGGACCATAACTTCTGATCTACTCAAGATAATTTAAACTTGACACACACACACGCACATATCAACATTAGACTGAGTGTTATGTACACAAAGGTCAAGGTCACAGATCAAGGTCAAAGATAAAACAAGGTCTTTGATTATCTGGACTATAACTTCTGATCTGCTCAAGATAATTTAACTAAACTTGACACATGCACACGCATCATCATTAGACTGTATTATGTATACAAAGGTCAAGGTCACGGATCAAGATCAAAGATAAATAAGGTCTGATTGTCTGGACTATAACTTCTGATCTACTCAAGATAATTTAACTAAACTTGACACATGCACACATATCATCACAAGACAGAGTGTTACATACACAAAGATCAAGGTCAAATATAAAAAAAGGTCTGATTGTCTGGACCTTAACTTCTGATCTACTCAAAATAATTTAACTAAACTTGACCTACGCACATGCATCTTAACTAGACAGCGTGTTACATGTACAAAGGTCAAGGTCACAATTCAAGGTCAAAGATAAAAATGTCTTATTGTCTGGACTTTAACTTCTGATCTACTCAAGATAATTTAACTAAACTTGACCTACGCACATGCGTCACAACTAGACAGAGTGTTACATGTACAAAGGTCAAGGTCACAGATCAAGGTCAAAGATAAAAAGTGTCATTGTCTGGACCTTAACTTCTGATCTATTCAAGATAATTTAACTAAACTTGACCTACACACATGCATAATCACTAGACAGCGTTACAATACAAAAAAATCAAGGTCACAGATCAAGGTCAAATATAATAAAGGTCTGATTTTCTGGACCTTAACTTCTGATCTACTCAAGATAATTTAACTAAACTTGACCTAAGCACACGCATAATCACTAGACCGTGTTACAATACAAAAAATCAAGGTCACAGATCAAGGTCAAATATAGAAAAGGTCCGATTTCCTGGACCATAACTTCTGATCTACTCAAGATACTTTAACTAAACTTGACATATGCACATGCATCACATCTAGACAGTGTGTTACACAAATGTCAAGGTCACATAAGGTCAAAGATAACATAAGGTCTGATTGACTGGACCATAACTTCTGATCTACTCAAGATAATTTAACTAAACTTGACATATGCACATGCATCATCACTAGACAGAGTGTTACAATACACAAAAATCAAGGTCAAAGATAAAAAGGTCTGATTGTCTGGACCATAACTTCTGATCTACTCAAGATAATTTAACTAAATGTGATACATACACGCATCATAACTAGACAGAGTGTTACATACACAAAGGTCAAGGTCATAGATCAAGGTCAAAGTTAAAAAGGTATTTGATTCTCTGGACCATAACTTCTGATCTACTCAAGATAATTTAACTAAACTTGACATGCACACGCGTCATCATTAGTTGGAGTGTTACGTACACAAAGGTCAAGGTCACAGATCAAGATCAAAGATAAAACATGGTCTGATGGTCTGACCATAACTTCTGATCTACTCAAGATAATTTAACCAAACTTGACATGCATCATCATTAGTTGGAGTGTTATGTACACAAAGGTCAAGGTCACAGATCAAGGTCAAAGATAAAACAAGGTATTTGATTATCTGGACCTTAACTTCTGATCTACTCAAGATCATGTAACTAAACTTGACCCTCACACACATCATCATCACTAGACAAGTTACATACACAAAGGTCAAGGTCACAGATCAAGGTCAAAGATAAAACAAGGTCTGATTGTCTGACCGTAACTTCTGATCTACTCAAGATGATTTAACTAAACGACACACAGTGTTGACATGTTGCATATGCAAAGCTCAAGGTCACAGATCAAGGTCAAATGTTGTACAAGGTTTATGCTATAGATTGCTGTATAATAAGTTGTTGACAGGTGTGCAATGCACTGGAGCGTGCACTGATAAACCAGAACAGTAGGACCATTACTAGTTATAACACCTGATAAATACAATGTCAGGTGAAAAACTCCTTTGCTTCGTGTTTTTATTTATCGAACTCAAAGCCAAAAAAGGGGGACGGCATATTGGAAAAACTGAGTCCAGTTCATAATTCAGGACATTTGGTGTCTTGCATCAGTCTCACACAAAGTTGTGGGGACATTTTGTCCACTGTTCCTCACAGCTTTGCTACAGATCTTGGAGATACGTATGTGCATGCCGTTCCACCATGCTTGACGGTGCAATGTTTGCGCTGACACGCAACAGCCGAACAAGCTGCTGTGCGTTACAGCCAAACTTTTCTGCTTTGGTTTTATCCAGAGGTCCTGGACATATTTTTTGCTTGTTCAGAGGCCTGTTGGACACAAAAACTGTGCTGCCATGTTCCATGGTAAGTAGACTGTACTTACAGTATATAGCACCTTTATCTAGTCAAGATACTCAAAGTGCTTTACAACACAACCTGTGCCCTCATTTACCTCCACACATCACTCTACTACATCTCTACAAAGCTAATCTGAATCTTTAGAGGCTAACCAGAGCTTTAGATCACGTTCATACACCGATGGGACACATCTAAGGCAATGAGGGGTTCAGTGTCTTGCCCAGGAACACTTCAACATGTGACCCCCCACTGCACTAAAACCATAGATATACGGAAGGATCTGTGTTCGGATATTCCCGGAAATGGACCGCAATGATCCTTAAAAAATCCCAAAATCTGGATACTTATCTTCGGCAGATCCAAAATAAATGTGGCTGTTATTCGTCAAGGGCCTGCCAAAGATAAGTATCCGGATTTTGGGATTTTTTAAGGATCATTGCGGTCCATTTCCGGGAATATCTGGAAATATAAGTTGGAGGATTACTGCTCTAACCACTCAGCCACAGCTGCCCATTATAGGTCTACAGTATATATTCATTTAGAGAAGATTATTCTTTTATTAGACCTTTATTTATACAGGTTTGTTCCCACTGAGCCTCGAAGACACATTTACAAGAGAGACCTGTTACATACAACATACATACAGATGAGAAAAAAAGAACACGAGGATGGAAGAAGCCCCCCCCCAAAAATACATAGACCTCATGTTTTCTGTAAGCTCTGTTTTCACACACTGAACTTTGAATGGGTCACAGGTACGTGTTATCCCAAGTATGTGTGGGTGTTAGTTTCCAATTTACATATGTTGGTGCGTGTCAATGGTTATAACTTCTCCCTCTCACAGTCTGCTCACTGAATTGATAAAGCTCCTCGGATGAGAAGCGAAATGTCTTTCTGTTACAAATAAAGTCCAGTTGTTCTGTATTGAATGCCTTTTTTTGATTTTATCATGTCCTGGACGACTGAGAATCTTCACCAGCACATAGACCTCATACCATGTCCTGGTCGGGAAACAGTGTGAAAGATTTAAAAAAAAAAGACCTTGCGACATAAAGCTGCAACATACAATGACATTGTAACACATTTACGCATAGAGGTCGACAAAGGCGGTGAGTTATCCATAAACACTCCAGAAAGTTCCAAAGTTCTGGTAAGATGGTGCAGTGTCTATCAGCATCATGGTCTTGATAAGGCCACAGATGTCCTCAGGACGCCAGAGTTGCTAGTTTACGTATCCTCCAGGAGCAATTTGAGGTAAGTTGGCCTGTTCAAGGCCAGCGGCGAGGCCATATTCAGATAAACAATTTGTAGAAGAGGTTTTCTCATGTCCTTCTAGTCTTTATTGTTCTGTCAGGAGCTTCAACCTTTGACCTGCTCAATGACACCAGCAGAATCTGAGTTTTAGGTTGTTGTTGTTTTTTGCTACGTCTCTGAGCATAAAAACTTGCATAGATGTCCACTCCTGGGAAGATTGGCGGCTTTCCTACATGGTTTTCCACATCTTAACCGTGAAGTGATAGANGTGGTTATCATTAAGCCATATCTTAATGGCTGATAGGCAGTTACTGAGTTCAGTCAATTTATAGAATTCAGACAATTGAAATGAACAATATAATTGAATGTCATATGAGACGTTACTAAAGTTATTTAAGATAAAGCCTAATGGGCGTAAGTACAATAAAAAGAGGATCGGGCCCAAAACTGAACCCTGGGGCACCCCATAGGACAGCTCAGTATAATCAGAAGGAACATTGTTCATGAAAACAGTAAAATACCTATTAGATAAATAAGAATTGAACCAATTTAAAACCGTACCAGAAATACCAAACAGATCACATAATCTGTTAATGAGAACAGTGTGATCCACTGTATCAAATGCTGAAGTCAAGTCCAAAGCAACAAACACAGTGTAGTGTCCAGTATCAGCTGCCATCAACACATCACTAGAAACTTTTAGTAATGCAGATTCAGTGGAATGCATTCTACGAAAACCAGATTGGAAATTGTCCAAAAGATAATTTTCCTCAATATAAAAGTTCAGTTGTTGAGCTACAACCTTCTCAAGGATCTTCGACAAAAAAGGAAGTTTAGAAATGGGTCTGCAATTTTCAGGCAGAGTGCAATCCAGGTTAGGCTTTTTTAACAGAGGACAGACTACAGCAGTTTTAAAACATTGAGGTACAGATCCAGAACTAAGAGATAAATTTATCAGGCTGACTACACTGGGACCAATAAAATCAAAAACATCTTTAAAAAGAGATGATGGAAGAACATCCAGTGGACACGATGACATTGTCATGTGTGTCAGAAGATCAGGAATGTCCTTAATGGACATTCAAAGAGGACCATGTCGTCGAGGTCAACGGTCGAGGGTCCACATAGCTGGATGTTGACGGTGAGATACCAGCTCTGATGTTGGCAACTTTGTCAATACATTTTTTTTAAAACAAATTACAATCAGCATAATTAAAATTACTTTGAAGTGAACACATCGGAGAAACAATGTTTTTAATCGTGTCAAATAAGATTTTTGGATTTCTTCCTTTTGATTTGATGAGATTAGCAAAATAATTGGATCTTGCATTCTTAATCATCTCATGGTTAAGGAACAGATTGTCTTTTAGATGCCGGTGAACCTCTAAATCAGTACGTTTCCATAAACGTTCTGTTTTCCGACATAATCTCCTCAATGGCATGATTTCATTATTAATCCAAGGAGAGTTTGTACCACAAGCAGTGCTCTGTTTCAAAGGTGCAATTAAATTCAAGATATCAGTACATTAAGCATTAAAACACGATACTGCTAGGTCCACATTCAATGAGATAAAAACTAAGTGTGAAGGATCAAAATGCGAAATAAATGTTTCAGCTGTGTGCTCAGTCATTATTCTTTTTTGGATCAAGCGACTAGGAGGAGCAGGATCAGTGCTGAAGGACACATTAAAATATAAGCAACTGTGATCACTGAAAAATATGTCCTCTACACAAACAAGGTCAATGTTGAGGCCAAAGGAAAAAAGAAGATCCAAAGTATGACCTTTGCAATGTGTGGGTACATGAACATGTTGAGTAAAATGAAAAGACTCAGTAATAGAGATAAGATCAACTGCTGCTTTACAAGAATCATCATCAACATGTAAATTGAAATCACCCAAAATTATAATTTTCTCTAACTTGATGATAGTGGACAGCAGCTCAGTAAATTCAGATAAAAACTCTCCGGCTGTGCCAGGAGGCCTGTATACCAAAATACAGTAAAATATATTAAAAGAGCCAACTTTAATTATTTGGAGTTCAAAAGTAGAAAAAGGTGGTGGTTTTACCAGTCTGCAGGAGAAAGTGTCTTTAAACATGGTCGCCAGTCCACCTCCTCTGCGCCCTTCTCGGGGAGTTGCAAGCACCGAACAGTTTCCTGGACAGAGCTCCCGCAGGTGAACAAAATACATGCATTGTTGCCATATTTCAGTTAAAAACATGAAGTGAAGTGATTCCTTTGTGAACAATTCATTCACAGCAAATGACTTGTTGCTGATGGAGCGAACGTTGAGGAGGGCCATTCGCAGAGATGACAGATTATCAACTTTCATATCCATATTCAGCGGGATGTAGATTAAATTGTGCTCATCCAAGGAGCGTTTATGACGAATAAATCTCCATTGAGCATGTAAGCCTCCATTCATATAAAGAGATGACGATGATAGACTGGTGCAGGTCCCGACAAACTCGGTTCCCCGTGACGTGTCCGACTCCCAGCTGGTTGGCACGGACCGCAGACATCGAGATGAACCCCGCTCACTGGCCAAAAACCTGTGCAAACGTCTTACACGAGCCTGCACTCCGGCTCTAGATCCCCTTTTACGTTTCTTGCTTCTGGAGAATTGCAGCGGGCACTCATGTGAGCAGCAAACAAACGGAGGTGGAGGTGGATAATTCCCACCTGCGCTGCTCCAGCTGTTACAACAAACCATTAGCGATTCTTTGATTGCCAACAGCGCATCCCGGTCATAGACGTGCTACGTTTACTGATAAAAACTAAATAAATTAAAAATAGAAACAACAGACGGCTAAAAAGAATAAATCGGGGAGCACTGGCGAAGCCACACAGAGGCGCCATCTTGCCACACCCACACCTGTTTGGAGACACCAGGTGGCACAATTGTTCCTAATGTAATGGACTGCCAGGCTGCTGCTGATATAAACTGTTGATCTGACAGTAATATGTGTTTGGGTTTGCTCTCAGCTACCGCTATACCAAATTTAAGCTGAATAGCTCTGAAAATGCCAGAGTAATCATGTTTTTTTCCTTTTTACCTAATGCAGCCATCTTGGATTTTTGATTTGGATGGAATATGTGACAGGGAATGTTCTCAGCTATAACCTCACCAAATTTCAGCTCTGTATGTGGAACAATGGCTGAGTTAAATTGATTCAAAAGTAGGGTTGGCAGCCATCTTGGAATTTTGATTTTGATGCGGCATTGTCAGCTATCATCACACCTAATTTTAGCTCAAAATGACTACAATTAGCTGATTTATAGTATTTTTCCTTATTTTGCTAAGGCGGCCATCTTTGATTTTTGATTTAGAGATTTGATTTCAGAGCCTATAGGGACTGTTCTCAGCTACCATGCCAAATCTCTGCCGAATAGCTCTAAAAATGGCAGAGCTATCTCAGTTTTTCTCAAACTGTTGAATAGTAGCTAAATAAATCTAGAAAGAAGCTTTAACTTCCATAAGGAAGTGGAGGGAGCTTAATTGTGCCCACTAAGGCTGAAATAGGCATAAATTAGAACAATAAAGTTGAAATTATCTGAGAAAAGCTGAAATTTGCTCAAAACAGCTGAATAATAGCTAAAACAAGCAGAAAGTAGCTTAAATTACTTGTAGGAAGTCAGGGGAGAAGGTTTTTGTTGAATTAGCTGAAAAAAGTTTAAATGATTGCAAAAAATGTGGAATTAGCTGAGAAAGATGAAATTAGCATAAAAACAGCTAAATGCTAGCTGAAATAGAAGAAAAAGCTAAAACTTGCAGAAATAAGCTGAAAGGAGAAGAACAAGCTGAAATTAGCATAAATAAATTTGAAAAAGCACAAAAATGTTCAAGTTAAATTAATCAGGCTGCAAGGAGCACAAAATAGCTGTAATATCAGCTGAAATTAGCTGAAACAGTTGAATTTTGTTTTGATTTATTGTCAGAGCCTATTAGGGACTTTTCTCAGCTACCAACACGCCAAATCTCAGCTGAGTACCTCTAAAAATGGCAGAGCTATCTCTGTTTTTCTATAAAACAGCTGAATAGTACCGGTACCTAAAAAAAAAAAATCTAGACAGAAGCTTAAATATCCAAAGGAAGTGGGGGGAGCTTAATTGTGCCCACTTAGGCTCAAGTAGGCATAAATTAGAACATTAAAGTTTAAATTATCTGAGAAAAGCTGAAATTTGCTCAAAACAGCTAGTAAAACAAGCAGAAAGAAGCTTAAATTGCTAGAAGGAAGTCAGGGGAAAAGGTTTTTGCTGAATTAGGCTGAAAAAGTTTAAATAATTGGAAAAAATGTGGACTTAGCTGATAAAAATGAAATTAGCATAAAAACAGCTAAATGCTATAGCTCACATAGAGGAAAAAGCTAAAACTTGTAGAAATAAGCTGAAAGGAGCAGAACAAGCTGAAATTAGCTTAAATAAGTTTGAAGAAGCACAAAAATGCTCAAGTTAGATTAATCAGGCCAGCGGGTTCGAATGTTGTCAGTGCATACAATGGGCGTTATTAGCTATTATCATCCCCATGTATAACGGCGAAACTGTCCAATCTACCTCCTAGCATGTTTAAAAGAATGTTATCAAGCTTATAATCGATGTGAGTAGGCAGCGTGTTTCCGTAAACCCTGAAGTGTTGTGTTTTTGGGTTTTTTCAGCTTATGTAACCGTTTTCCTAAACCTAACCTTACACCTGACCCAGAGGACCAACCCTAAACCTAACCCCCTCACCCTTGTGCCTAAATCTAACCAAGACCCTAAAACTAACCCAAGACCCTTTACTCGTCTAAACCTAACCACGTAGCTAAAGACGGACCCTGCTGTCATCGCTTGTAATGGTGACAACGTACCTTCAAACCTCCTAGGAGGTACAGGAGGGGCAATCTGACCGCTACGTATGGGGATGATAATAACTGATAACGGCCATTTAATGGTTGATAACAACCGAAGCGGGTGATCAGGCTGAAAGGAGCATAAAAAAGCTGAAAAAACAGCTGAAATTAGCTGAACTAGCTAAATTTTGTTTTGATTTATAGCCAGAGCCTATTAGGGACTGTTCTCAGCTACTAACACACCAGATCTCAGCTGAATAGCTCTAAAAATGGCAGAGTTGTCTCAGTTTTTCTATCAAACAGCTGAATAGTGGCAATTTCGTTATTGCCACAATTCTAAAAGATATTGGAGAAACTGTTTGTTATCAGGATGGATCAATTTGTTGAAAAATTTAATATTCTTACAGATAATCAATATGGATTCAGAACAGGTCATTCAACATCCATGGCTAACTACAACAGTGGATCATAAACAATATTGTGTGAGTGTTTTTGTTGATTTAAAAAAGGCGTTTGATACAGTTGATCATGATATACTCCTTGACAAGTTACATGGTTATGGTATTAGAAGATTGGCATTGAAATGGGTCTGTAGTTATTTGAGTGATAGGAAACAGTTTGTGCAGATGGATGAGGTGAAATCCGAGCTCAGCACTGTTACATGTGGAGTTTCTCAGGGATCGATACTAGGACCAAAATTATTTCTATTATATATAAATGATCTCGTAAAGGTCTCAGGACTCCTGAAGTGCATTCTTTTTGCTGATGACACCACTTTTCTTTGTAGTGGTGACAATATCGAACAAACATTGAAATTGATGATGACAGAACTTGATAAAATTCAGACTTGGTTTAAAATTAATAAATTAACGTTGAATTTGAGTAAAACTAGTTATATGATATTTAGTAATAAAAAAATCGATTGATGTACCTTTTTTAATTGATGGATCTGTAATTCAGAGAGTTCATGAGGTGAGGTTCTTGGGTGTCACCGTTGATGATGGGTTGTCCTGGAAGCAACATATAAGTTCAGTTAAAACTAAATTATTATTCTGCAATATGTCTCAAGTCTTCTTCCGGCACTCGGCAAGGCAGGTCGCATATCTTTCTGCTCTTCCCTCCTGCTCTTCCCTCCCTAAGTTTTTCCTACTCCCTGCTTGCTTTTCGTCTCGTCTGCGACCCTTCAGCGCTCACTCGAACCAATATGGAATTAATAAATTGGGCTGTTTCTTCAATGGATAAGATTTTTTCCACGAAGCGGACCGTGCCAGGAGAAGCTGTCTGTCCCTCCGACACACACGCGGCTGGATACGTGATGGACTCGTGGGGTCAGTGGCAGCCCATGTGTCTGACCGTCTTAAGTGTCGAAGACGTGGAGGATTTGTGGATTATTGGATTATTGGTAGCAACTGCTCTGTTTTTTGGCGTAAGCGGAGTTGTTTGTTACTGGAAGCTGAGGGAGGCTTCGGCAGCTATCAGCGCGCTGTCGGCACTACCTGATCAGCAAAATTCTCTGAACCGGGCCGTGAGCTCCTCATCCCAGCTGTTGTATGAGCTCAATCGCTCGCTTGGAGCAGTGGTGGACCACCGCGCACCTGCTGTCCGTTTTGGGACTTGTTTACAGCCACCCCGGATCAATCAAGGGACAGATGGGAGTTCATGAAGCGGAGCGGAGCAGAACCACATATTTGGATTTCTTTCGGCCATGAAACAGCACCACAGACTTGAAGGCGGCAGTGGAAAAGAACACTGTGGTCTATTGGATAACAAACAAGAACATTATCTGGCTTCTGCACATGTCCTTGAAAAGTAAGCTGTGGGAAGCCATTCTCCTGGAGTGTGGAGCTGAAGAGTCCCCCCCCCTCCCCCTCCCCAGAGATTTCTGTGAAGCCTCAGATAACACCCAGCTGCACATCTGCTGAACTCTGTGTTTGTCTGAAATTACTCACAGACTCTATCTCCTTGCCTGCCGTCTCTCCATTTGTTATTGTAACTAAATGTGCTT
>JBBPBX010049859.1:14961-25192 GCA_038048925.1 Garcialebias charrua | reverse complement strand
CTGTGGCTACATGGCCCCACGCGACAGCTGCCTCACTATCACCTCCTCTCGGATCCGCGGCACGATGTTCAGGCATTTTGACCAGTTGTTGTCCACTATTTTAAGAAACCAAGCTTCTAAATTACTACTCGCCATCATTAAAGCTACCCGGCTCCTTCCTACTAACCCCCGAGATCCGGTTTCAAATTGGCGCGGCTTTTTGCCGTCCAATCAGAACGCTCGTTTCAGGCAAGCTTTGCGTGATGACGTCAACTGGTAAAAGGTCTATTTCAAAAGCATTAATGTCTTATGAAAATTAGGGGAAGCTAATTCTAATCCGCTAATTAAATTCAACAATTGGTAGCAGCAAGTTATGCAATATTTGCACTACATTGCCAACTAGCGGTGCATGAACTGTTATACAGTAAGTTGTTTGAGTTTCAGAGTATTTAGTTTGGTTCTCTTCAACAGGTTTGACAAGGACAAAATGTACCCATTCCAAAGTCTGTTAGCTAAACTGCTGACATATTTGGCTGTTTTTTTCTTCTTCTTTTGTTACTTTTAGTACCACTAGATCGCATGTGTCAAACTCAAGGCCCGTGGGCCAAATCCGGCCTACCATAACCGTTTCTGTGGCTCTCTACACCCTAGAACTTCAAGATAACAGTTGTAAGCATGTTGCTCTCAGGTGATGGGTCCCCATCCCTACACTCCCTGGTCTCTCTGTTAATTGTCTTGCTTATCTCCTCCATTTTGTTGTCCAGGTGTTTGTGATTGTCATGCTGTGTGTTCATGTACCTGTATATAAAGTCAGGGATTTTTTAATTGATAAAGCTCTGTATATGTTGTATAACACAATCATTGTTCCACATTTAATCTATTGTATTGAGGTTTGGGGAAAAGCGTGCAAAACAATTACAAAGCCTGTTTTTATTTTACAAAAGAGAGCTGTAAGAGTAATCACCAGAAAACATTTCAGTCACCCATCAAACACCTTGTTTCTTCAGCTAAATTTATTGAAATTCCAGGAATTGGTAGAATATAGTATTTTATCAGTTATGTATAGGGCTCATAATAACACATTACCTTTAAATATCCAAAGAAATTTAGACAAAGTTATTACAATCTTAAAGGGACAGATATTCATCAAACCACAATTCAGAACCAGCTTAAAGGGACGGTCTACCTCAATTCAGGGAGTTGGATTGTGGAATGTTCTGGAGAGTGATGTTAAAAATGCAAAATCAATGTATACATTTAAGAAAAAGGTCAAAAAGGACTTGCTCAAAAACTATATATGATGTAGCTTAGTGTGTTTGTGTATTACAGTTAGAAAAATTAAGTAGAGTTATTCATTTTGTGATGTAGTTTGTGTATTACAGTTAGAAAAATTAAGTAGAGTTATTCATTTTGTGATGTAGTTTGAAGGTTATCATTGGTTGAACAAACTGTGAAATAAGGGGCAGATATAATAAGATTTCATCTTCTTTCTGCTCCTTTCATTTTATCCTACTTGTATTCTTGTATCTGATGAAACTGTTTTGTATTGTTCTTTTAAAATGAATGAATAAACATCAAATCAAATCAAATCAACGGCCCAGTCAGAGTCCAGAACCTGAACCTGAAACCTTCAGAGAGCTGAGCAGAAACCTCAAAGAACTGAAGCAACAATGGAAAGAAGAGTGGGTCAGAACTCCTCCAGAACCAGGAGAGAGACTGATGAAGTCCTGCAGACTGATGAAGTCAGAGAACCACAGAGGGTTCTGCTGCTGAAGGAGGTTCTGTTGGGTCAGAGGCACAAGCTGAGGTTAAATTTTAATGATTTTAGAACTTGTTAAAGATCATCCATCCAGCCATCCAGCTAACTGTCTATTCATCCATCCATTCAGCTGTCTATTCATCCATCCATCCAGCCAACCATCCAGCTAACTGTCTATTCATCCATCCATTCATGCCAGGCCATCGTCCCCACCTGTCTCAAAGCCACCACCATCATCCCTGTCCCAAAGAAGGCAACGCCCGCATGCCTCAATGACTATCGTCCAGTAGCACTCACCCCCATCCTGATGAAGTGCTTTGAACGGCTAGTCATGAAAAGCATCACATCTGTCCTCCCTGCCTCCCTGGATCCCTTCCAATTTGCATACCGACCTAATCGCTCAACCGACGATGCCATCTCCTCTGCCCTTCACACAGCTCTCACACATCTGGACACGAAGGACTCCTATGTTAGAATGCTGTTCATTGACTTCAGCTCAGCATTCAACACCATCATCCCCCAACAGCTCATCCTTAAACTGGACAGTCTGGGGCTGAACACCTCAATGTGTAACTGGCTGCTAGACTTCCTGACCGGGAGACCACAGACAGTGCGGGTCGGGAGTAACACATCTAGCACCATCACATTGAACACAGGGGCCCCACAAGGATGTGTGCTGAGCCCCCTTCTATTCACCCTGCTAACACACGACTGCACACCATCGTACAGCTCCAACCACTTCATCAAGTTTGCGGACGACACAACAGTGGTGGGTCTCATCAGCAACAACGATGAGACGGACTACAGGAACGAGGTGAGCCGCCTGGCCTTGTGGTGCGGACACAACAATCTCACTCTCAACGTGGAGAAGACAAAGGAGATTGTTGTGGACTTCAGGAAGAGGGATGCCCAACATGCCCCTCTGACCATCAACAGCACCGCAGTGGAGAGAGTAGACAGCACCAAGTTCCTGGGAGTGCACGTCTCAAAGGACCTGTCCTGGAGCAGGAACACTGCAGCACTGGCAAAGAAGGCTCACCAGCGTCTCTACTTTCTCCGCAAGCTGAAAAGGGCTGGAGCTTCAACCCCCATCATGAGCACCTTCTACAGAGGTGCCATAGAAAGTGTCCTGACCAGCTGCATCACTGTGTGGTTTGGTGCATGTACTGCATCCTGCCGCAAGAGCCTCCAGCGCATTGTGAGAGCAGCTGAGAAGATCGTGGGCACCTCCTTGCCCTCACTGCAGGACTTACACAGCAAACGCCTCACTCGGAAAGCCCACTGCATGGCAGGTGATCCCACACACCCACTACACAGCCGCTTTAGACTGCTGCCATCAGGGAGGAGACTGAGGAGTCTCCAGGCTCGAACCAGCAGACTGAGAGACAGCTCTGTTCATCAGGCAGTCAGGATGCTAAACACTCTGCCTGCTCTGCCCCCCCTCCCATTTGAACTGCCTTAACACTAAAACTTTCTCACACATTACCACACAACACAAAGATTTTAACACTGGACTCTGTGTCATCAAACGGGTTATTCACTAAACTCTCGGTCATGTGCTCATACAGTTTGCACTACTTCTCATACTTGCACTAATGTTTGTATTACATCACTGCCTATAATCATAATACTGTTTACATTCTCTGTTTACATTTATTAATACTGTTTACTTTTATTACTACTGCTTACATTTAATTACTACTGTTTACATTTACAGTACACTACTCTAATATCTACACCACTGCTGATACATATACAGTGTGCTCTGAACGGTCTTATTCAGGGATGCCCAATGTGCCTTACTGCATATGCCACTTTTTGCATATGCCACTTTTTGCCTCTATAACAACATCAACTACTACCTCATACATATACTGTGCACATTAACTCATACGCTGCTTTGCCACTTTGCAAATGTCAATGCTAGAAACCTTTAGTTTATTTTAGTTATACTTTTTATACTCTTTTTTTTATACTGGTATGCAAAAACTCAGGACAGTATTATGTTCATTAAATGTTTAATGTTTTAGTTTTAGTTTTAGAGTTGGTGTATGCTGGTGAAGATTCTCAGTCAGATTCAGTCAGACTCAGAAGATTCTCAGAGTTGGTGTAAATTTTCATACTCTTATACCACTATGCAAAAACTCAGGACAGTGTTAGTTTTACTATTTTATGCTTATGTCTATTATTATGTTTCAGTGTTTCAATGTTTAGATGTTTACTGTTGCACCGAGGGACTGAGAGAAATGCAATTTCGGTCCTGTGTATGTCCTGTACAGTACATATTGCAGATCTGACAATAAAGTTGACTTTGACTTCATCCATCCAGCTAACTGTCTATCCATCCATCCATTCAGCTAACTGTCTATTCATCCATCCATTCATCCATCCAGCTAACTGTCTATCCATCCATCCATTCAGCTAATTGTCTATTCATCCATCCATCCATCCATCCAGCTAACTGTCTATTCATCCATCCATTCAGCTAACTGTCTATTCATCCATCCATTCAGCTAACTGTCTATTCATCCATCCATTAAGATAACTGTCTATTCATCCAGCCATTCAGCTAACTGTCTATTCATCCATCCACTCAGCTGTCTATTCATCCATCCATCCATCCATCCATCCAGCTAACTGTCTATCCATCCATCCATTCAGCTAACTGTCTATTCATCCATCCATTCATCCATCCAGCTAACTGTCTATCCATCCATCCATTCAGCTAACTGTCTATCCATCCATCCATTCAGCTAAAAGTCTATTCATCCTTGTATCTGATGAAACTGTTTTGTATTGTTCTTTTAAAATGAATGAAAAAACATCAAATCAAATCAAAAATAAGTCTGTATCTCTGTGTTTATCGTTGTCCTGGCATTGTCTCCTGTTACCTCTGTCTCCTGAGTTCCTTGTGATTCCCAGAGTATATAAGTTTGCTGCTAATTTATGTTCTTAATTTATGTGGCTGTCGCAGACGCCATTTTGAAGAGTCCTAATGGTGAACTACTTTTTTTAAATCCAACAGATTTGACCATTTCGTGAAACTCTAAAGCTCAGAAAAACTTGTGCTATAACGTCAGCTATGAAATATATTTTTTCTCAACAAAGAAATAATTGTTTTACCATGTTTTGTTGTAAAATCCTGGCTTCTTTGGCCGTCGCGGACGCCATTTTGAAGAGTGCTAATGTGGCAAACTTTTTTTTTAAATCCAGACGCGTCGCGTAGGCCGCTGAGAAACATCCACAAGTTCACCCTCCATGTTAAAAAGTCTTCGTCTGACTCTTCGAAAACAAGCAATAAGGCTGCAGAGTAACACACTGGCTGCTAACTGCTATAGAGAGAGCACACACCAAGAGACTGAGGGGGACGCTTTTGTCACGGACCACATCCGGCGCTGACAGGATATAGTCTGTTAGCTGTCGTCCGAGCTCGTAAATACATTATTTTGTTTTTACTGATAGATAATTAGTTATTAGCGGTACTGCATTTTAAATAAAAATAGCACAAATCTGCTTATGAATTATAAAACTTAGTCAATCCGCTGTAAAGCTAACAGATTATTTAGCTACGCTATAAGCGGATTAGCGCATTAGCGCTACCTAGCGGTCGGACGCCCACCACTGCATCTAGTAGGCATACTGTTGGTCTTTTATGTTCCCCTTGTGATGTTTTTCTGTTAGTTTTATTAGTTTCCCTTCTAGGTAAGGATGGCACCATCTAGTGGGCTTCCTGTTAGTCTTGTCTGTTCCCCTTGTGATGTTTTTGTTAGTTTTATTAGTTTCCCTTCTAGTTTAGTCTCCATGTTTGATTACTCTGTTTAACCTCCAGTTTAGTCTCCTTGTTTATAATACTCTTAGTTTAACCTTTATTAGTTTGCCTTCTAGTTTAGCCTCCATGTTTGATCACTCTTAGTTTAATCTCCAGTTTAGTCTCCTTGTTTATTTAACGTTTGTTAGTTTCCCTTCTAGTTTAGTCTCCTTGTTGATTATTCTTAGTTTAACCTCCAGTTTAGTCTCCATGTTTATTTACTCTTAGTTTAACCTTCAGTTCTATCATCCTAGTTTACGTTCCATGTTTCAGGTTTAGTTTCCCAGTCCTACTCTGTGTCTTTAGTTTGTTAATTGTTCCCAGGTGTTTTGTGATTGTGTCCTGTCTTGTCTGAGTGTGTATATATAGCTTGCCTGTCTGTCTGTTCCTTGTAGTGTCCTCGTTGGGTATATCCTGATTCTGATCCAGTCTGTCCTGATCTGCCCAGTTCGGATCCAGTCTGTCCTGATCTCTATATGAGTAAGTTTAAGTTGCCATGTCAGCTCTTTGATTTGTTATTAAAAAGTATTTCTTTTGTAATCCTTGAGTCTGACTCTTGTCTGCACCATTGGGTTCATTTGTGTTCCTGATCTGTCTGAAACCCTGACATCACCAGCTCCTTGTAAGGCGTACCTAGCCTTAGGTACTATCCATCTATCCATCTATCCATCCATCTATCCATCTATCCATCTATCCATCCATCTATCCGCCTCCTTGTATCCTGTTTTTTTCCAGCTGAGACGTCTGTCTAAGCTGAAGCCCATATTATCCAAAAAGCACCTGGAGACAGTGATTCACGCATTCATTACATCTAGGCTTGATTACTGCAATTCACTTCTGTTTGGCGTCAGTCAAGCCACCATTGCACGATTACAACTGGTTCAGAACGCAGCTGCCCGATTTTTAACCAGCACACGCAAAAGAGAGCACATTACACCAGTCTTGGCCTCCCTTCACTGGCTACCGGTTCATCTTCGAATCCAATTCAAAATTCTCATGTATGTCTACAAATCGCTGAACAGTCTCGCCCCCGCCTATCTCTCGGATCTGATACACCCATATGTCCCTCCACGTGCTTTGAGGTCAGAGGATCAGGTACTCTTAATAGTTCCAGAAACTCGCCTTAAGCGCAGGGGTGACAGGGCGTTCTCTGTAGCAGGCCCAAGACTCTGGAACGAGTTACCGCTGCTCATCAAACAGGCCCCCTCCCTCTCAGTTTTCAAATCCCGGTTAAAAACTCACTACTACTCCATCGCTTTCAATGCCAGCTGATTTGTATTGGATCGTTTGATTTATGATCTGCAATGTTTTTATGTTTTTCGTGTTGTACTTCATTGTCTGTGTTGCCTGTTGCGTGTTTGTTTGTCCAGCACTTTGGTGTGGACTTGTTCCTGTTTAAAGTGCTTTATAAATAAAATGGTATGGTATGGTAACGTGTTACTAACAAAGTCTGGCCTCAGAGAGTTCGGTTCCCGTACTACATGGGCGGACAAACCTGTAAAATTATGGATTCGTCCTGCTTCATCAGGCCCAAATTTGCTTCCCAACTGTGTTCATCGAAGAGGTCCTAGGCCGAGCCGCCTGGCGATGAAAAGGCTCTCCGTCGCCAGCAGGTCTCTTCTGCGAAGGGCAACATATGGCCTCCCGGAGGGGGGGGGGGAATTTTCCTTGGCAGCCCCTCAAGAAGGGCTTCCGCCTGTTTACGCCTTTGCTCCAGCCTGACCTGGATACGCTCCAGGGCTTCCCCGAAGAGACCTGTCGGTTCGATCGGGTGTTGAAGAAAAAGGGACCTCTGGCCTTCTGGGAGGTCCGTTAAAGTCATCTACAGGTGGCGCTGAGCGACAACCATTTCCGCCATTGCTCGGCCCTGTGCAATGGCTATTGTCCCCATCATGTGGAGCACAAAGTCAGAGGCCCTGCGGGCCTCCTCCAGGACCTCTACTGCGGCCTGTTCATTTGTTGTTACCTGGAGATCCTGCAACTTTTCTTCTAGGTACGCTTGTAACATGGTCGAAGCGTTCATTGCACGAGCCGCGGAGCCCTGAGCCCGGTAGCACTTGTCGAGCTGTTTCTATGAAGCGCGGTAGGCCTTGCTGGGCAGTGTTGGTTTCACACCCACTGTAGCAGGAGCCTGATGAGCTGCCAGGGCCTCCTCTATCTGCGGGGCGCTGGCGAGTCCTGCTGTCTCCATCCCGGCGACATCCAGGAACCGAGAGAGCGGCAACGTCATGGGAGCTCCGGGTTCGGCCCAGGTGCGTGTGAGCACCATTAGGAAATCCGGAAAGATGGGCATTCGTTGCCTAGTTGTCGGCTGCTGTTTCGCGTAGAGATAATTTCCCGCCAGCCTCATAACCTGTTGGCAAGGCATGGGGTCTGGCCACGCAACTTGCAATGCATCCGCGGCCCCGTGGCACAAGTCAAACAGAGCAGGGACCGACTCGTCCAATTCCGGCAGTGCTTGTGCCAGGTTCTGGGAGGAATTCAAACTTTCCCCCGCATAACCGTACTCGGCGTCTTGGTCAGATACTTGAGACGTCGAGTCCCAGACCGGGATTGACATGTCCAAACCATTCCCTCCCCCGACCTGACCGTTGCATTCCAGGTCTGCGTTCTCGAGCTCCGGTTCGGGAGCGAGTGGTTCTGTTGGGCCTGCGGCCCCCTGCACCGCAGCCTTTTCCATGGCTTTGGTCAGTGCGTACGCACTGCGCTTTCTCACGACCGCCGGCATCCGTCAGCAGTGTGAGCAGGAGTCGGGGGATTCCAGCGCTGTTCTCACGTGCAGAATACCCAGGCAGACGGGACAGGCCTCGTGGGTGTCCGTCGCGGATAGGGAGTAGCCGCAGCCGCTTGGGCAGGGACGCGAGCGAGGGCTCGCCATCCTGCTGGTTTTCTTCGGGATCTTTGTTTTCCATTTTCCCTTCTCGGGGGCCATGTCTGAGAAGCATTGAGGTTGTTCCTAGTTTTCTTTTGTTCGAACATGTCCTCTCCGCCATGTCGCTTTCGCTGGCTAGCCTGCTACTTGTTAGCAGGAGGTGTTGTGACGTAGTTAGCATTGTCGAGCGAAGCAACTGCGGAGAGAGAAAAAGGCTTCCAGGTTAAGTAGAAAAATGCTGGACTAGCTTTTGCCAGCCCAGCAACACGCAGGAAAAATTTCTCTGTACGCTCAGTGTAGGGAGCAAGCTCAACTCTAGTCGAGCAATGTGACAACAGCGATGCCCTACGAAGTTCTGGTATTTGCCAGGTGAAGGGCAAAAGAGACCGTTTGGATGGCGTCCGCATCTTAAGTACCCAGAGGTCGGGGGCTCTGGGGTGACGTTGACGCCCCCTACCGTAAAGGCGTGAATGTATTCCTTCAGGTAATCGCGCGGGGGCGCAATTTCCCATAGCAATAGTGTTGCACAGAGTGACTGACTGATAAGGGAACCAGGTCTAAATGTGAACGTATTAGTACAAGGTTGTAAACAAATCAAAATTTATAAAGGGTGTAAAAATGAGCTCCATTCCTTTTCAATGAGAGCATAAATTACAGAAAAGCCTAAATATCTAAAAAAGCTAAAGTTACACCAATACCCAAAGTCATAGCAGTCATGTCCTGAAAGTTCTGAAAGTTTTGATATATGATTTGCTGAAATAGCACAAAAAACTGTGGGAATAGTTGAAAATGTACGGAAGAAAAAGTGAATCTCAATAGTGTGAATGCCTATAGGCATTCAAACAATAATCACTGTTGTCATCACTCTTTGTTAAAGAAATCAGGTCTCTCCTGTATAAATAAAGGTTGAATGAATTAATGAATCAATAAAAATACATTTGAAAAAAAAAAACTTTTTTTTTCTTATATCCTCGTGGATTTTGTCTCTAGAACTGGTTTTGTCACTTAACTGAATCAAAATACTTGTGATATGGCCTCTAGACAAAAAGGTCGAAAATGCTGATATTTTCTCTCCTGTGGCCTATTATCACTGCAGCAACCCCAGGCCGCCGTGATGAAGAAATGGGTGGACCTGCAGATGCGTCGACTCCACTGCAGGGACAAGTCGGCTCTGAAATCAGGCATTCTGCCCTCAAATTCAATCCAAAATCGTAGCGAGAATTAGGATGGAAAAAAGAGCGGCTCTGACGGAGAATTTTAATTTCATCGAGTGAATTGCTGGCAGTCCGAGCTGAGCTTGCTAACACCACTGCGGACATCAGAGCAGAGTTCGACCGAGTTAAACTTGGTATTTCAGAAGCTGAGAACTCTTTGTATTTTTGCTCAGGTGAGATGAAGAAGCTGCGTGGGACGATGATAGAATTAGAGTGAAGTTGATGGGCTTAAAAAACAGTTTGAATCCATGAAGGAAAATATAAGACATGATAATACTAGAATTATTGGACTTCTTGAGTCGGCAGGTGAGTGCTCATCTACAGTGATAGCTAAAATGCTAATGGAAACCCTAAAACTGGACAAATTGCCGCTGATCGTTTACGTGTACCAGACACCAGGCAAAAGAAGCTCAGATGATGGATCCAGAGTTATCGTAGACAGGCTTCATTACCATCAAGTACATGTGGAAATACTATAGCGGGCATGCAGCAGTGACCCAATCTACTTAAAAGAATCAACCATATTCATCTCAGTTGACTACGTCCCAGGAGTAGCAAGGGCACGAGCGGTGCAAGGCCCCACACCCACCAGCATGTGT
>JBBPBX010049859.1:0-14357 GCA_038048925.1 Garcialebias charrua | reverse complement strand
TCTACAACTCACAGCTCATACTTTAGTAAAAACAAAATTGGTGAATGTTGAAAGAAACATTTTATTAAAATAAAACCATCCCATATTATCAAATAAATGAAAACCTCTGGGGAAACATTAATATGAACAGATTATCAAAATAAATTGAGTTTAACACATATTAGCAAGTGTTGTTTGACTTCATCAGCTCTGTAAAAATGACTCCAACACCTCCTCGTCCACCCTCCTGTCCAGGTGTTGTAGGTCTGGACGCAGGGGACATCGGTCTAGTTTCTCCTCATCCTGCTGCTTGTACTTCTTCAGACTCCACCACCTCCTCGTCCACCTCCTGTCCAGGTGTTGTAGGTCTGGACGCAGGGGACATCGGTCTAGTTTCTCCTCATCCTGCTGCTTGTACTTCTTCAGACTCCACCACCTCCTCGTGCACGCTCCTGGATGTCCAGGTGTTGTAGGTCTGGACGCAGGGGACATCTGGGTCCATTATGGGCTGAATGCTGCATCCACTTTGTCACTTCCCTCATCAGAACCACAGAAAATCAACAGATTTACATCAAAGAATATTGTTGAGTACTATTCTTTTCGTTGATGCAATCTTACCTGCTGTGATGTGAAAGTCTGGGTTGTACTAGTGGTTCAGGAAGAGCCTGATGGACTGGAGACCTGGAAACCTGAAAACACAAACAAAATAAAATAAAAGAATAATATATTTAACAGATATTTTAAAAGGGACTAATTTTTTAAACTATAAATTAATGTTGAATAATTATTAGAACCATTAACTAATATATTACCATTTCAGTGCTGTGGAAACTATGCTGTAAGTCCTCACAGAGCTGCTCACGTCCTGAAGTGAAAAGTCTCCAAAAACCAGCAGGAGCTGAAAAAAAATTATAACCTGCTGTTTACTGGAAATAACTTTGGCTTCTCTGCAGACAATCCGCTAAAATATTAACTTTTAAATGGCTAAATTGGACGGATCGAGTTTGTAGCTCCTCCATTGTTTTCAAGCTGCGCAGTAGAGAAATTCCTTGTCATGACGTCATCATCCTGCGACGGCGAAATCCCTATTTATCGTGTTAAAAAAACTGCGCTAATTTTAAACTGTTTTTGGAAGTAATTTTCATTCATTTAACATTATTTTAGCAAAAACGGTCAGGGGTCAATCTTAATATTTATATATGTTGTGCCATTTTTTGAAAAGTCAAAAGATGATGTCAGTGGAGCTTTAACTCTTCAGTTTTAAATTAAGAATGATTCTACAATTTGTTTATTTTTAGACTATTGCCTGCAAACATCATAAATGTTGTTTTTCGTTCAGCTTCACCTTCTGCAGGCTTTGCCTCAGTGAGTGAACTCACACCAGAGATTTGACAACTGTTTTTTTGTGAAATGGCATTTCTGACACTTTGGGCTCAAACCCACAACCTTAAAGCCCCACTGACACGATTTTTAAATTTTCATAAAATTGCTCAAAATATATATCTTTTATCATTTAAATACGTTCGTTTTTGCAAACAAAATGATAAATCACTTTAATTTTGCTTTAAAGGTGATTTTGAACTTCAAGCCGTGTTTAATCATGAGAAATCTGATTACACACGAACGCACCATCTGTGACGTAGTGTGCAGAGTGTGAGGCAGAGCTCTGGGCTTGTCACGGTGCGCGGGTGTGAGCAGCTCCACATGAAGGTAAGTCTGATACAGCATCAGACCTAAATTAGATCCTGTTGTTTCTTGTTCCATCACCCAAACTATTTTCTGCTTCCCAAAATGAAGACAAATAGCTCAAATCTTCACATAGATTGATAAATTCGTCGGGTTTTAAATTGTCCGCTATTAAAGAGACCAGAGCCCTCTGCCTCTCACTACGTCACAGATGGTGCGTTCGTGTGTAATCGGATTTCCCATGATTAAACACGGCTTGAAGTTCAAAATCACTTTTAAAGCAAAATTAAAGTGATTTATCATTTTGTTTGCAAAAACGAACATATTTAAATGATAAAATATATATATTTTGAGCAATTTTATGAATAGTAAAAAAATCATGTCAGTGGACCTTTAAGGTTACAAGACTCTGGCACTGACCACTGGGTCAGAGCACAAAAAGAATAAATACTTAACTTTAAGCAAAATACTGTGGTAGGATGTCCTGCGGACATTGAACGCACCACACGGGTGCTGGGATGTGATTGGGTCTAGGGCTGGCTTCTGTATAAAACGGGCCCAGCCCTCAGGGTTGACACACGTCATCCGCCTTCCGGCGGCGTTTGCTGGCTGTGTCGCGCTAGCGGGTGCATGGTCGCGATGATCTACTGTTCTCGCGACCACATTTACAAGCTTCTTGTTTCCCTCTCCTGCTAGAGGTGGAACTCGGTGGTGAGTAAAGCGCCAGTTTTCTTCTTTTCCCTTACATGTTCAGCTTTTAATTATAAATATTTATTGTTTTAGTCCCTGCTGTTTGTCCTTGGCGTCCATCTGCCTGCTGTTTGTCCTATGGTGTTTGTTTACCTGCTGTCCCGACTGGTTTCTATTCTCCATCTGAGTCGTCCATCAACTGGTCCTGTCGCTGTGTTGGTGCCCGCTGTCTGGACGGCGTGCGTCCTGCGGGCTGAGCTGAGCCGATCGATGCCCAGCTCGGACTAAACGAAACGTACAGGTGTCTGTTTGAGTGATGTCTCTTCTGGTACGACGGATCCTACCAGGGTGGACTCTGGACTGCTGCTTGACTGATCGAGCATCTCTCAGGCGGTAACTCTGGTGTATGATTTTGTGTGTGAGGTTGTCCTGTTTTTAGAGTATTGCACTGAATTGCACTTTTACCATACCATACCATACCATTTTATTTATAAAGCACTTTAAACAGGAACAAGTCCACACCAAAGTGCTGGACAAACAAACACGCAACAGGCAACACAGACAATGAAGTACAACACGAAAAACATAAAAACATTGCAGATCATAAATCAAACGATCCAGTACAAATCAGCTGGCATTGAAAGCGATGGAGTAGTAGTGAGTTTTTAACCGGGATTTGAAAACCGAGAGGGAGGGGGCCTGTTTGATGAGCAGCGGTAACTCGTTCCAGAGTCTTGGGCCTGCTACAGAGAACGCCCTGTCACCCCTGCGCTTAAGGCGAGTTTCTGGAACTATCAAGAGCACCTGATCCTCTGACCTCAAAGCACGTGGAGGGACATATGGGTGTATCAGATCTGAGAGATAGGCGGGGGCGAGACTGTTCAGCGATTTGTAGACATACATGAGAATTTTGAATTGGATTCGAAGATGAACCGGTAGCCAGTGAAGGGAGGCCAAGACTGGTGTAATGTGCTCTCTTTTGCGTGTGCTGGTTAAAAATCGGGCAGCTGCGTTCTGAACCAGTTGTAATCGTGCAATGGTGGCTTGACTGACGCCAAACAGAAGTGAATTGCAGTAATCAAGCCTAGATGTAATGAATGCGTGAATCACTGTCTCCAGGTGCTTTTTGGATAATATGGGCTTCAGCTTAGACAGACGCCTCAGCTGGAAAAAACAGGATTTGACGATCATGTTTACATGACTGTTGAGTTTCATGGAAGGATCCATTATCACTCCCAGATTTTTGACTTTTTGTTTTTCGGACAGGGGTAGAGCAGACAGGTCAATGCAGTGGTTTGAGGTTGTGTCATTGGGAAGGAACAATATGGCTTCAGACTTCTTATCATTGAAGCTTAAGAAATTTAAAGCCATCCAGTCCCTGATGTCAGCCAGGCAGTCGAGCAGAGGTTGAATAGAGCCTGTACCATTTTGTCTTAGGGGGAAGTAGATTTGACAGTCATCAGCGTAGAAGTGGAAAGGTATATTGTGTTTCCGGAAAATAGCACCGAGTGGCAGCAGGTATAAGGAGAACAAGAGAGGACCCAGGATGGACCCCTGCGGAACCCCCCATTTAAGAGCCGCCACTGCAGAAGTAAAATCATTGATGGACACACAAAAAGACCTGTCAGAGAGGTAGGATCTGAACCAGTTTAGGGCTGATCCTGAGATGCCCACCCACTGCTCCAACCTAGCAATGAGGATCTCATGGTCGATGGTGTCGAAAGCGGATGTGAGGTGTTGTTTGGAGCCATAGTTGTCTTTTTAAAGTGTGTGTGCTTTAACTCAATTTTTTAAATTAAACAAACAATTGTGCAATTTATCGGTGTCTGTGTGAACTTGTCTCATGCCTCATCTGCAACGGGTCTATGTGCCTTAAGGGTAACTTTCAGTAAAGTTTTTAACCAAATTCACTTTTATTTATTAAAAATAGATTATTTATTTATTTTTTAAACTAAAGTTGCCTATTTTTATCCATACCCGTCCGGCTACAATACAATGGTTCTGTTTGCATGTCAAGCTTTTACTAAGTGCATGTCTTCTACAGAGCTTTTAACGTAAAGAACCAGAGTAACAAGTTAACAGCATGTGTGTTATTGTAAGAAAAGGCTTGTGTAAATGTAAATACTTTAAATCTCTTAAAACTAGAAGTCACTGAATGAGCAGAAAATATCACAATCAACAGGGCCGATAGCAAAGCATCATCGTAAAAATACATTTTTATTAAAGAACAAGGTTTAATAATGAAAGTTTTTTTTTTTTTACTTTAAAATGACTGTGGTAAAGACCTGGAAAACTGTTTTCCTGGAGTTTGTGAAAGGGACATTTGTAATGAGATAATCAATTAAATGAAATTATTCTTAACACAGTAACTTCTCACAGCCTTGACAGTCATTGGGTTTTCTTTATTTCCGGGCCTAATTTGTAAACCAAACAATGCCGGAACGCAGTGGGTGGGTTGGTGGGTCCTCCCCCAGAGAATTTTGAATAAAGTAGATGGTATTATAAAGTAGATCTTATTGAAATCTCCATGACTGCATGACTGCATCACCTCCAGATGCAGGAAAAGAGCCACCTGCATCATGAAAGACCTCACTCACCCAGCACACTCACTCTTTGCCCCACTCCCCTCAGGACGGAGGTTGAGGAGCATCAAATGTAGAACCACTAGACTGAGGAACAGCTTCTACCCTGAGGCTGTTAGACTCATGAATAAATAAATAATAAGAATAAACACTGCAAAATATCACATCATGCTGATGCTGATCTGTTTTCTTGTTGCTGTGTTCATCTGTGACCATCTGCTCATACAGACTCATGTTCGTGCTGCTGTTTATAATGATGTTTTTCTATTACATTAGGGCTTAGTGTATTTCTAGTTGATGTTTTTCTTAGTTAATTCTAGATGTTATTACTGTTTTTCTCTTACATTTTGTTGTTGGATGTAACTGGGACCCTGTGTACATAATCTCGTTTCATCACATGTACCTCATGTGGTGCAAATGACAATAAAGACTCTCTGACTCTGACTCTGACTCTGACTGCAAAGCGTTCGTGATGCAACACCGCTGCAGGTAATGGGTGTTCACTTTAGGACAAATTGAGATCTATTGCAAAGCTTATTTTTATTTTACAGAAAAGAGCTGTAAAAATTATCACAAGAAAACATTACTGTCATCCATCAAGTACATTATCAACTGAAATTATTGAAGTTCCATGATTTTGTAGATTATAATATTTTATCAGTTATGTATAGAGCTCAGAACAACGCACTACCTTCAAACATTCAAATGCATTTTGTTAAAAGAAATATATTTTACAATCTTAAGGGAACAGAGATATTTGTAAAACCAAAATACAGAACCAGTTTAAAGGGACGGTCTACTTCAATCCAGGGAATTGGATTGTGGAATGTTTTGGAGAATGATGTAAAAAAATAAATAAAAGCCAAGTCAATGTTTATGTTCAAGAGAATGATCAAAACTGAATTGTTAAAAAAATACATATGAATTAGTTTAATGTGTAATGTATTAGAAATTGAGAGGATTCATAGCTTGGATCAGTGGAAAGGTTCCCACAATTGGATCATGTTGGATTGGATCGTCCAGCTGGACTCAAGGCTGCAGAAAAGTAAACTGTCTGCCTGAAGTGAAAAATAATCATGCTTATCTCAAATCTGACTCCCCAAACAGCCTTGGAAGGGCTGACTATCAAATTTCTCCTGGGACATGAGCAACTGAGGAAAAACAACTGCATCTATCGCACCCCCACCCCCTCTCCGGAGAACTCTCTGTGAGCGCTTATCAGAGGTGCTGGCTGGTAACATCAACAGAACTGTGGCTGATCTGAACAAGGCTTATGGACTAATCTCACCGTCTTGACCTCAAATGCAAATGTGATTTGTCTTAACTGTGCTGCTGGTAGAGTTTTTTATGTCTCATATTGTGTCCTAATGGACAAGATTTGAAAGATCTTTTTTGTAATACCACTATCTACCCTCATGGGTTTTCTCCTTTTTCATATCTAAGATTATCAATCTGATAAGGGATGAGAGGGCCGCACAGATTAACTTCTGCAGCTTCACACACTTAGTCCCCCTTCAGGATGACTGTGTGTACATGTTCACGTTGTACCTGGTGCAATGTCAATAAAGATACAGTATTCTGATTATGATATGTAATTATTTCCAGTTTACATATCCAATATAGTTTTTATTTGTTCAAGGCAGTCAAATAAATTCATTATTAATCAGCCTGAGAATTATTGGATTCAAGCAAACAGTTGCCGGAACGCACCCTGTCAAAATCAAAAGGCAAAGATCTGGCTCAAATGACGCCTTTAGTTCCTTCAACAAAACGTTTACCTCATGATTGAGTCCAGAACAGAATTTGGTCATGAGCTGCAGTACACAGGTAATGCATAAATTAAATTTCACTGTTGATCTTATCTTCAGCTCATGTGAAGCGCTGAAACAAGTGAAACAGTAAATTAGATGTTTGATGAGGATGTGTGCCATCCGAGGTGCCCAGAGAGCAGCTGGGCTGGTCAATGATTAAAAACAGAATGGGGCAAATGATGGTAGAGTGTGGCTGCTTCACATTTCCCACCCAAATGTTTGTCATCCATCCAGGGGTTCAAACTTTTGACCTCCTGATCAAAGGCTTGTCACCACTCCTCCAAAACTCAGGGTGTGATTTTTAAGGTTTAGTCAAATTTAAAAATGACCTCCACGTCAGTCGTAGCTAGGGGTGCAGGAAAAAAAAAATCAATTTTTTAAAGAATTGAGATTTTTTTAGTGCTGGCGATTCAGAATCCATTCTAAAAGCCCCAAAATTGATTTTTTATTTTATTTTTTACATTAAAACCCAAAATATAAAGAAAATAAAACCATATCTCATAGTACTTTATATGAAAGAATACATAAAATGAAAGGTGGTAGAAAGAAGAAAAAATCTGACCCGAACCAGTGACCTCCAGGACCCGATAAGGATAAAGCGGGTAAAGATGATGGATAGATGCTTTTGTTGAAAAGATTTACCAAACAAATCTTTTAAACAAAATCCATCCATACACATTTGAAACATGGATGAATGCAATATGATTTTGAAGTCTATTTTATTTTGAGTTAAATGTTTATGCAATACAGTAGGCTGAAATCTTTGTTTACGTTTGTATTTTGAATTATTTGTGATGGACTGGAGACATGTCCAGGGTGTCCCCTGCCTCTCGCACAGTGACTGCTGGATATAGACACCAGTGACCTCCGGGACCCGATTAAAGCTGCTGCATTCTATTCATATACCCATCTGCTGTATTTATACTGTATTATTTGACATTATTAATGTTTGCTACAAGCATACATTATTGTTTTAAATAAATGTTTTATTTGTTTACATTATTGTTTAATCTTTTTGTGATTTCAATTGAAAATCGTTTTAGAATCGAAAATCGATTTTTAATTGAATCGGTGGATCAAAAATCGGAATCGAATCGATTCTCCAGACACTGAGATTTGCACCCCTAGTTGTAGCGTTCTGGGACCAGTTGAGTGGTCAGCAACAGAAATATAAGTCAACAAATGTTCACAGATACTGGGCTACAATTCATTCATTCATTCATTCATTCATTCATTCATTCATTCATTCATTCATTCATTCAAGTTTATTTGAACAAGGACAGCACAATAAACTATGTTACATGTTAAAAACGAAGCAACCGTTGTCTTGTACAAAGGTTTTCTAGCCACAGGCTAATTTGCAAACCCAGTCCTTGGTTGGACTTTTATATAAAAACAGCTCAAATAAAATTAAAATTTAATAAAGATTAAACAGTTCCCTATATAAAAACATCTAAAATTAAATTAAAATTTAATTAAGTTTAAATGGATTAAACAGTTCCCTCACACACACAGCTGCTCCTCTGTCCCCATGGGGTTCAGTGTTCACAGATTTGGTTTTGTTTAGGGATGCACCGATCCACATTTCTCACTTCCGATCCGATCCCGATACTTAGTAACTGAGTATCTACCGATACCGATACTTACCCGATCCGATACTGTTCAGGTATGTGACTCTGTATAATGAAACTTTTTTACCCAAACTATTCATTTCAACTATTCATCATCACACAGTCACAGAATGTGATTGAACACAAGTGCTCTTTAAAGCTGATCGGAAAAGTATCGGCAGGTTGAATCCGATATCCGATACTTAAATAGTGCTGGTATCGGATACCGATACCAATACTGGATCGGATCGGCCCCATCCCTAGTTTTGTTTCAACCATTTTTTCACCCGGGAATTAAAAACTCTAAGATCAGTCAATGTTTTTATTGCTGATGGTAAACTGTTCCAGATATGGGGAACTTTAAATGAGAAGGAGCATTGACCAAATGACGTGGCAGTAGCTGAGAGTAGTTCACAACACGTTTCTGTAGGACATGTCATGGCGTCACATGGGATCATGATTATTTTCGAGGTTTGATCGAACACAGCACATTCCTCAACAAACTCTTGAACTCTGGCACGAGAGGTGACAGGCGACGTGCATTCCTTTAAAAACTGCTCAGATTTACTTACCTGTACTAAAAATCCACCTCAACACAGAAGTATAATCAATACACTTTTGTTTTGGAAGAAACGTCTTTAGACCGACGTGTCCACCTCGTGCAGTTACAGCACATGAGGATTCAGTTTGTTGGAGCCTCCCTCTGACTGGGTCGTCCCTCCAGCTGTGAAGAAGTGATTGTATAAAGCCATGACGGATTCGACTCCCAGTGAAACTTGTGACCGGGACACTGATCTCAGTTCTGGCTTTCTGTCACCATGAGGTTTGAAGACGTCCTGCATGAAGTTGGTGGCTTCTGTAAATTTCAGGCTGTGATCATGCTCATCCTGTGCCTGCCTCGTGCCATCCTGCCCCTTCATTTTCTGCTGCACAACTTCATCTCCGCCACCCCTCCTCACCGCTGCTCTTTGGGGGGCCAGGAGGAAAGGAACGGGAGCTGGGAGTCCAACCAGGACGAGCTTGCCCTCAGGATCCCCCATCAGGACGATGGCTCCTTCAGCTCCTGCAGGGCCTACGACCCCCCGCTGAGCGGCAACCTGAGCCAGACCAACAGGACCGTACCCTGTCTTCACGGCTGGAAGTACGACCGCTCACAGTTTGTCTCCACAACCGCCACCGAGGTAAAAACTGACACATCTGGTTTTCTTAGAAATGACAACACACGAAGACCCAAGAACTATATATTTAATAATATTTTATTCCTGTCTGGCAAACTGAAGGTCTAAAAGCATGTAAGGAAAAACTTTTGTCACAGGAGCACCATGGAAAAATCTAGATTACAGTTCACACAGGGCGCACAGCAGGGGTCCCCAAACTTTTTCCTGTGAGGGCCACATAACTTTTCCCTTCTCTAGTGGGGGGCCGGAGTCAATTTGTAACAGGAAAAAGTGTGATGATTGCAGGAGTGCCTAAATGTAAAAATCTATTGTTTTCCAGAAAGCACAATCAAATAACCCTCTCTGGGTTCTTCACAGCACAAAAGTCAGGAGATAAATAATAACACTATTAATAAAATAAATAATACTATTAATAAAATAAATAATAACACTATTAATAAAATAAATAATAACACTATTAATAAAATAAATAATAACACTATTAATAAAATAAATAATAACACTATTAATAAAATAAATAATAACCAAATAACCCTCTCTGGGTTCTTCACAGAACAAAAGTCAGGAGATAAATAATAACACTATTAATAAAATAAATAATAACACTATTAATAAAATAAATAATAACACTATTAATAAAATAAATAATAACACTATTAATAAAATAAACAATAACACTATTAAGAAAATAAATAATAACACTATTAATAAAATAAATAATAACCAAATAACCCTCTCTGGTTTCTTCACAGAAGTGCAAATGTATTCTGCTGAGCTAACATCCACTTTTTAGCTTTGAGAGTTTGTCTGCTCGCATTTGGCCTTGCAAGCTATCATACTTGTCTTTGTGACGAGATTCATAGTGTCGCCGCAGATTGTATTCTTTGAATACCGCCACCGCCTCTTGACAGATGACACAGACAGCCTTTTCTTTGCATTGAACAAAAAAATAATCCTTTGTCCACTGCAGCTTAAATGCCCTGCATTCTGAATCAAAATTTCTCTTACCTAATCTTTTTGCCATTATTCCGTTCTGTCTTTGACAGGGGCGGGTTTAGGATTTTTTTCTGGGGGTTGCCAGATAGGGGCACAGACCGCAGAAGGGTGGAACACAATAAATCAAATGTGGAACAATAGTTCAAAATAGTTCATAACTAAGGAACATTTTATTGCAAAAGTCCATGATGGACTCGTGGGGACAGTGGCAACCCATGTGTTTGACCGTCTTGTCTGTCGAAGACGTGGAAGATTTGTGGATTATTGGGATATTGGTGGCAGCTGCTCTGTTTTTTGGCGTGAGCGGAGCTGTCTGTTACTGGAAGATCAGGAAGACTTCGGTAGCTATCGGCGCGCTGGCCAAACGTCCTGATCAGCAAGATTCTCTGATCCGGGCTGTGAGCTCCTCATCCCAACTGTTGTACGAACTGAACCGCACGATGGGAGCGGCGGGAGACCACCTTCGAAACATCAACCGTCTCCGTCCATCCCTCTCTCTGCACTCTGCTTCCATCCTGGTCCACAGTCTGGTCACTTCTCGAATCGATTACTGTAACTCTCTCCTTTTTGGTCTGCCTCACAAATTAACCCGTAAGCTTCAATTGGTTCAAAACTCAGCTGCCCGCATTGTTACCAAAACCCCCTCATTCCACCACATCACCCCAGTTTTGCAGCAACTCCACTGGCTTCCAGTCACATTCAGAATTCAATTTAAAATCCTGTTATACACTTTCAAGGCTATTCATAGCCTCGCCCCTCCTTACCTGTCTGATCTCCTGCACATTACCACCCATTCACGCTCCCTTCGTTCTTCCTCTTCCATCCACCTCAACGTGCCTCTTGTCCGCCTCCGCACCATGGGACACAGAGCCTTTTCTCACTCTGCTCCCCAACTCTGGAACGCTCTTCCCCCAGACATCCGTAACATTGACTGCCTTCTGACCTTCAAATCAAAACTCAAAACTCATCTGTTCAAGTTAGCCTTCTCACTTTAATTTTTCTTTTTATATAGTTATTTTATATTGTTTTTATTGTGTTTAATTGACTTTAATTTTTCTTTTTATATAGTTATTTTATTGTTTTTATTGTGTTTTTAATGCTGTGAAGTGTCCTTGAGTGTTTTGAAAGGCGCTACCAAATAAAATGCATTATTATTATTATTATTATTATTATTATTATTATTATTATTATTATTATTATTATTATTATTATTATTATTATTATTATTATTATTATTATCAAGCATCTTTAAAACTGTGAGTAGCTTGGTGTTAAGAGTGTTTAACATGTTAGAGTGTTTAACATGTTACAAAGTTTAACATGTTAGAGAGATTGACATATTGTTTGACATGTTAGAACATTTGACATGTTAGTGTTTGACACGTTAAGAGTCAGAGTCAGAGTACTTTTATTAAAGCTGCACTATGTAACTTTGTAATGCAGTCTGTAACTTTTCTAACAATATATTTTTAACATATTTCTTCACTCTGTCACTATCTACTGACAGACTGATGTTAGACAAAGTAATCTCTGAAAAAAACTATAGTCCCCTTGCTTCTCTATCAGCATTTATAAAAACACTAAAAACACAGAGTGACCCGCCGTTAACCAGCCAATAAAAACAGAGTTTGTAACCAGCCAATAAAAACAGAGTTTGTAACCAGCCAATAAAAACAGAGCTTGAATTTGAATTTCAGCAGAGCAAGGGGGCAGAGCCATATATGGCTCTGAGGGGGAGGGATCAGAATGCTTTGCCTGTTGAAAATATTTCTAAGTTCTGTGCTCTACAGAAAGTTACACATAGCACAAGTTTGCACCAGTACAGCGTGAATATGTACGCACAGTCATCCTGAAGGGGACTATGTGTGTCATGTGCCATGTAAGAGTGTTAACACAATTGAGAGTTTAACACATAAGAGTGTTTGACATGTTAGAGAAGTTAACATGTAAGAGAGTTTAACATGTTAGAGAGTTTGACATGTTAGATAGTTTAACATGTTAGAGTGTTTAACATGTTTGAGAGTTTGACATTTTGGTGTTTGACATGTTAGTGTTTGACACGTTAGCATGTTAGAGTTTAACATGTTAGTATTTGACATGTTAGAGCGTTTGACACGTTAAAGTGTTAACACATTAGGGAGTTTAACATGTTAGAGTGTTTGATATGTTAGAGAGTTTGATATGTTAGAGTGTTTAACATGTTAGAGTGTTTGTCATGTTAGAAAGTTTAACATGTTAGCGAGTTTGACATGTTAGAGTGACATGTTAGAGAGCATTTGACATGTTAGTGTTTGACATGTTAGAGCAGGGGTGTCAAAGTCAAATACACCGAGGCCCAAAAAAACAAATTTGCTACAAGCCAAGGGTCGGACTGGTTCAATGTTTATTATAAGGAGGTGATATAAGAATTTTTTTTCTTCTTGCTGCACTCTTTTCATTCAATGTTTTCTTTTTGATTAATTTGTTTAATTTCATCTCTTTTAAATGAATGAATAAATGAATTAAATAAAATACTAAATAGACATGTTCCTGCTTTTAGTATTTTACATTGTTTTATAATGTAGCTGTTTATGTTTCGGGTTTTTTAATACAGTTTTCGTATGATTTTTAATTAATATGCTTTTTATGATTGTTTACTGTTGGCTGCAAGTATCAAGCTGTGAAATCCTTCATTTTCTACAGCAGATAGCTGTTGGTCATTAGTTATGATGAAGTTTAGAAACTTCTCGGTGAAAATTTGAGCTCTATGGCTTCAGCAGTGTGTTTTTATTGTTCAATCCGGGGCGGGTGCTCTGATTTCAATCAGCTGCTCTCAGCCTGTCCCTCCTACGAGACGGTCAGACAGCGGGTCGGACTGGACGCAGCTGGCCGTGGTCGGTCTCCCTGTTTTGGTTCAGCGAGAGTGGCGTCCCGCTGAAGCCCCAGAGCTCGAATGTCCAACATAAAACTAACTTGACCGCAGTTTAATGTGGCGCTATGGCTCTGCAGACATTGCACGTTGCTGTCTTGTGGTGTTTAGTGTAAAATACTTCCACACAGCGGACATGTTACCATGAAAAGTTGGCTAGCTGTTAGCTAAAGTGCTACTCACTCAGTCCTCACGCTGTAGCTGGCTGCAAACTATGGAATGGATTTCCTGAATGTGACGTGAGGCGGATCTTATTACTCTGGGTTCATGAGACACGACTCCGGATCGGATCGGCCCCACCCCTAATACCGTTGCATTGTGGGGAATGTAGTGTTGGTGTGTGCAAAACACCAGCGGGCAGCTGTTGCCTGCGGGCCGTTTCTAATAGTAATTAAATATCATCCAGGAGGCCGTAAATAATTAATTTGTGGGCCGGATGTGGCCCGCGGGCCGGCACTTTGGCATGTGTGTTAGAGCGTTTGACTCGCTAAAGTGTTAACACATTAGGGAGTTTAACATGTTAGAGTGTTTGATATGTTAGAATGACATGTTAGAGCATTTGACATGTTAGAGTTTGACATGTTAGAGTGTTTAACATGTTTGTGTGTCTGCAGTGGGATCTGGTCTGTCAGGACAAACAGCTCAATCAAGCTCTTGCCACCTACCTCTTCCTCGGAGTCACTTTTGGAGCCATTCTGTTTGGACAACTTTCAGAGTTGTGAGTGAGTTCCTCAGTATTTATCACTACAGTACTTGTTCAAATACTTTTTAGTGGTTCAAAAACTTTCAAGCACCACTGTATGCACACACACACAAGCGCACACACACACAAGCGCACACACAAGCGCACACATACACACACAAACATATATATATATATAAAAATATATAATATAAATATATAATATATATATACA
>JBBPBX010049858.1:7500-25192 GCA_038048925.1 Garcialebias charrua | reverse complement strand
ACGAACTGTGGTGAAAAAACACAGGAAAACTCAGTATTTTTTGCGTTTTTTCCAATAATTCGCCAGCTCGTAAGTCCGGAACCTCGTAGATCAGAGCGCTCGTAAATGGGGACTACCTGTATTGTAGTTCTGACAATAAAGTTGACTTTGACTTTGACTTTGACTGCCTCTAAGCGAGCAGGTCCCCGGTTCAAATCCTGGTCCGGGGGCCTTTCTGGGTGGAGTTTGCATGTTCTCTCCGTGCATGCGTGGGTTTTCTCCGGGTGCTCCGGTTTCCTCCCACAGTCCAAAAACATGCATGTTAGGCTGATTGTTAACTCTAAATTGACCCTAGGTGCGAGTGAGACAGGTCCCTCTTGTAAATGAGTCCCCGTGGCTCAACGAGTCCAGCCTGTATAAATAAAGGTTGAATGAATGAATGAACAAACTGATATGGAGAGAACACAAATTCTGTAAGAATAAAAATACTAAATCTATTACAGTACTGTACAAAGTCAGAGACCCATTGAATGATAAAGCTCTGTATTTGTTGTATAACACAATCATTTTTCCACACTCAAAAGTATGAATGTTTACATGAAAACTGGAGTGAAAAATCTTTATTCAATTTTATTTCACTCAGCATGTAGCTTGCAGATAGGCAGATAGGCAGCCGTGGCATAGTGGTAATGGCACTCGTCCACCGATCGGAAGGTTGGAGGTTCGAATCCCGTTTCCCCACACCATGTGTCGTTGTGTCCCTGGGCAAGACACTTAACCCCGAGTTTCTCCCGGTAGGACTGGATGGCGCCTTGCATGGCAGTCTGCCGCTACCGGTGTTGGATGGCGCCTTGCATGGCAGTCTGCCGCTACCGGTGTATGAATGTGTGTATGAATGGTTGGATGGTTGGTATTGTAAAGCGCTTTGGGGCCCCTCATAGGGGGCTGGAAAGCGCTATATAAATAAGCTCCATTTACCATTTGTCCTTCGTCCAGGAAGGACAAAGATGCCTTCCTGACAAAACCGCCGTTCACATAAAGCGCATGTGTCTCCGCGGAGAAACTTATGAACCGATACGGTCCATAGCAGGGTTTCCAGGCCGAAGGCCTGTAAGTCGATGTCCTCGTAAGTCGGGGACCACCTGTACAATCCCGCCGCCTTCAGATAAAAGTGACCAATGCAATCCCGCCTTGACCGTGGAATAGGTGATATTTAGTATTTTTATTCTTACAGAATTTGTGTTCTCTCCATATCAGTTTGTTCATTCATTCATTCAACCTTTATTTATACAGGCTGGACTCGTTGAGCCACGGGGACTCATTTACAAGAGGGACCTGTCTCACTCACACCTAGGGTCAATTTAGAGTTAACAATCAGCCTAACATGCATGTTTTTGGACTGTGGGAGGAAACCGGAGCACCCGGAGAAAACCCACGCATGCACGGAGAGAACATGCAAACTCCACCCAGAAAGGCCCCCGGACCAGGATTTGAACCGGGGACCTGCTCGCTTAGAGGCAGTCAAAGTCAACTTTATTGTCAGAACTGCAATATGTACAGGACATACACAGGACCGAAATTGCGTTTCTCTCAGTCCCTCGGTGCAACAGTAACCATCTAAACACTAAACACTAAAACATTTAATAAACATAAGCATAAAATAGTAAAAAAGTGTAACACTGTCCTGAGTTTTTTCATAATACAGGTAGTCCCCGAATTACGAGCGCTCTGATCTACGAGGTTCCAGACTTACGAGCTGGCGAATTTTTGGAAAAAACGCAAAAAATACTGAGTTTTCATGTGTTTTTTCACCACAGTTAGTTAGATAAACATATGGACACACGTTTCCGATCATTTTTATGCACTCATAAGCAGTTTTTTGATGAAAATAGAGTGTTTGTAGTCGCGCTAGCGAAACCGTTCCAATTTACGAGCGAAATTTCGGACTTACGAGAGACATGGCAACCGTTCCAAATTACGAGATTTCCGGTTTACGAGCGCCTCGTTGTAACGGATCTCGCTCGTAAATCGGGGACTACCTGTAGTATAAAAGTATGAAAATTTACACCAACACTACCAAACACCAAGCATAAAATGAAATAATAAAAGTGTAATACTGTCCTGAGTTTTTGCATAGTAGTATAAAAAGTATAAAACGTATATCTATAAAATAAACTGAAGTTTCTAGCGTTGACATTTGCAAAGAGTCATCAACATCTCCAAAAGTTTGGTCTGTGTTGTAAAAAGCTGCACTTTGAACCTGCAGAAGGAATGTTGTTGTTGGAATATGGGGGAGATGTTTTGTTTTGGCTACTGGGGGGATGTTTTGAGCACACAAAAGACTTCAGCCCCAGGGGGTCACACAAACCTAATTGAATGCAAATCCCTCAATCTGTCATTTTACAGTCTCTGGTAAGTGTAGTACTCATCTGAATATTCTGGTATTCCTAGTGTTAGAAGCGCCTTTCAGGACACCCAAGGACACTTAAACCAATTCAGTTCAAACATTATCAGTGACAAATTGAAATATAAAATACATAAGGATTATATAATATAAAATACATTTAGTAAAGTTAATGATAAGTCTAAAGAGATGTGTTTTCAGGGCTGTCTTGAACAGAGAAAGGGAGGTGGTGTTTTGAAGCTCTGTCCTCGTGCTCAATAAACTTATGATTCGTGTAATGCCCTAATTCACTATAATCTACTGTAAGAAATATATTACCTGACACAAAGTGTGCAGAGCAAATTCGGATGTTGCTCAGTGTTTTTCAATCCAAGTTCTGGTTTAGGCTGGCAGCCACAGACGTCGACGTTCCTCTGATAACTGCTGAATTACTTCACCTTGATTTGTCATCACGAGTGGTAATCTGTAAAACAGAAGGCTTTTCTCTCAATCTGACCGATTGTGGCAGCCATGGACACGACAATAATTCACCATTTTTTGATTTTGTGTGACCAGACGCGACGCACCACTACAATAGCTTTGAGGCTAACACAGCTATGTCGCCAAGATGGCTACTTCCGGTATTTTTCCAGGGTTGATGACGAGCCGTGAAAGGGGTCTATATTTATGTCTCTGTCAACCAGGTGTGTTCCACAGGTAAGAATGTATTAATCTGGACTAAGTTTTAAAAGGTGATGGAAAGGTCACACATTTTTTAACTGGAAACAAGGCAACATCCCACAAACTGCAAGACCATCCCCAAAACTACAGCTACATGCTGTGAAATATGCAAACAACAAAGATTTGAGTAAAAAATTATAGTTGTAACATTCATACTGTGAGGTGCGCAAAGTCTGCAGTGCAGTACCCTAATGCATGCTCAATAATCCAGGTAGAAAAATCTAAAAAAGCTAAGTCTGCAGTGCAGTAGTCCAAACCTTTTGAGAAATAAATTTTACCTTGATTTCACACACCCTGGCTCCATGACAGTCACATGAAACGACTCCATCCATTAACACATACAACTCCAGCACGAATTTGGCTTTACAGAAGCTAAATATATTATTTGTAAGTAGATCCACGCACATAGAAATAACAGGGGGCTAACTAAACTTGTTGTTAGCATTAGCGATAGCGTAGTTAGCATAGGCTAATTACTAAATAAATAATACATCTCACTACTCACCCGGGCAGAAACAAGTCGACAACCATTTAAAGCTTCTTTTGATCCTAAATGGTTAACCCAAAACTCGTCCTCGCCAGTTTATTTAGGGCTTTGGCATACTTGCTGTAATCCATTCTGCTGTGTTTTGAACTGGGGAAAATCACTTCCTGCCCCGCATCTGAATTTCGCGCCACTTCCGGGTCACGTGATTGCAACCCAGCAATTGTTGTGTTTTTTTGTTTTACTTTCTGTCTTTCCTTTTCTTTCTCTCTATTATTAAAAATAGAATAAAAAATTCATATCGGAGTGAGAGGATGGCTGTAAGGTGAGAAGGGAGGCCATCTATAAAGGAAAAAAAAAGGTAATGATCAGTAACAACGTGTTTTCCAGCTAGATGGCACAACATGACAACACTGTGTAATATATTCTCAGAAGAGATCACATGGAACCTAGACTTTGGGAGTTGTCTTGTCTTCATGACATTTGACACTGGATTATGAAATCTTGTTATCAAAAATGTCTTGTTATGGTTTTAAAAATAAGGCTCTGAAATGGGTTGAAAATTATTTACACAACAGAGAGCAAATTGTAATTTTCAATGGTAAATTGTCAAAGCGAGATGTCCTAAAATGTGGAGTTCCACAAGGATCCATTTTGGGTCCATTATTATTTCTCATATACATTAATGATCTACCAAAAGCATCTAGTGTTTTGACACCTATCTTATTTGCTGATGATACCAATCTTTTTGTTGCTGATGGTAACTTTGACTCACTTATTGATAAGGCAAATTATGGGCTCAGTCAATTTGCTCAGTGGTTTCAGTTAAATAGACTATCACTTAATGTTAAAAAATCTAATTTCATCTTATTTAAGAATAAGAATAAAAATTACAATCCAGAAAAAACTAAAATTTATATTAATAAACATTTACTTTCTAATGTTTCATCAACAAAGTTTTTAGGTGTCTATCTTGATGAGAAACTTTGTTTTAAGAATCATTGTGAATCAGTGTATAAGAAGATTTCTAAATCTTTAGGTATTATAAAAAAGGTTAAACCATATTTAAAAACAAGTACTATATTGACTTTGTACAATAGTTTAATTTATCCCCATATTTCTTACTGTAATTTAATTTGGGCTAGTACCTATCCTTCTTACTTGCAGTCAATCCATAAACTTCAAAAGTCTTTTGTAAGAATTGTCACTAACTCGCCATATTTAGCTCCATCCACACCTCTCTTTAAAAAATTAGAAATTCTTACAATCTATGATGTGAATAAGTATCAAACAGGAATCCTAATGTATAAAGTTATATGTATTCCACTTTCTTTACCTAAATATTTTCATAATTTATTTGAGTTCAATTCTTATTATCATTCATACTCTACAAGAAGGAAGTGTGATTTACATATACCCTTCTGTAGAACCACTGTTGCTAAATTTTCATTCATGTATCAGGGTGTTGTGCTGTGGAACAGTTTGAAACAATTAAGTGAATCATGTACAACATTATCTGTATTCAAAAGAAAGTTTAAAAAAGCTTTATAGATTTTCTAGCCTGGCCCTCGCCTTCCTGCACAGCTCCGCTCAATTCTCATTTCCCTTCACTGCACTAGTCCAAAGCGAAGTGAAGGACAAGGGTCTGGTTACAACCAGGCTATAGATTTTCTAACACATTAGTTTTTTTTTATTTTTTTTTTTATAATTTTAATATTTTTTGACAATTTAAATGTATTTAATTTCAATTATCTTTTGCTTTATTATGTAACTGTGTGTGTTTAAAGTAAGATGTAAGTTTATGTATAAAGCTCTTATGATTTTTTTCTTGATTTTTTTAGAAGGGGTGGTGCGCTTGTAAGCCCAATTAGGGTTTTTATGACCTCTCCTTAGCCTGGCCCTGGCCTTCCTGCACAGCTCCGCTCAATTCTCATTTCCCTTCACTGCACAGTCTGGGACTTCTCTCATAGACAAGGATTTCTCCGGTAGATTTTTGACCGGACCAATCAGAGAACAGAAGGGGCGGAGTTTTTGGCCCCTAACCTACGCCCCCACCTGTCCCAGCGCAGCCAGCTCGCAGCCGCATGTTCTCATTCAAAGCGATGCAGGACTGTTTTATATGTGACACAAATTTATTAATTTCCCCTTCTTAATCCCTTATCTGGAGTTTTCTTTTGTTTTTTTCCCAAAAGTCAAGTGTTCGCTCCCTCCTCCTCCTCCTCCTCTCCCTCCGCTGAACAAGGAAATGCCTCAGGTTGTCACGAGAGAATTAAAGTCAGGTTTTAAGTTGCTGCCCGAGTCCCATCAGATTTCCTGGTCTTCTGGTGTGTTGGACCAGCGCTCCATGGTTTTATTTTATTTTATTAGGACGTTTTATTATCATATAAACACAGAATATACAACGGAGCGAGAGAAAATTCAGCAGGAGGCGGAGCTGAAGTCAAGTTCAGCAGACCACGGGGGAGCAGCCATCAGCAGAGGCCACGCCTCCAGCAAGAATCGTTTTTCAATGGACAGGTCCCAGACTTGTGTCTGAAGCGAAGTGAAGGACAGGGTCTGGTTTTAACCAGGCTAACCTCTCCTGCACATTTTTTTAAAACTTTTCTTTTATGTGTGTTGTTTCTTTTTGTGCAAACAATAAACAAACAAACAAACAAACATTGAGAATAGTCTGAGAAAACCAAGACTGTGGTTTCTGGTAAACAGGAGCTTGTTAGCATGAACATCAGGGAGACAGGCTCAAACAAGTTAGACAATTCCCTCGCTCGGGTCTTTGTTCACGTCAGAGGGCAAAGAGACGTCAAGACAAGGAGAGCTGAATCGGCCAGTGTCCTCACAAGACTCAGACTTGTTCAGAAGGACAGATCTCTGCTACCAAAGTTAGACTGCTGTGTCCACTTGTTGCGTCAGTCCTTCTCTGTGCTGCAGAAACCAGGGGCCTCATGTATCAACCGTGCGCACGCACAAAAACATTGCGCACGTCACTTTCCACGCAAAGTGGCGTATGTATCAAATCTGATATGAACGGGAATATCTGCGCATCCACGTACAAATCCACGGCTGCTCCCCTGCTTGCGTACGCACGTTTCTGTGGTTATATTTCCTTTGGCGACACTTACAGGTTATTCAGAGAAACTGTGTCCATGATATGAAAATAATCATAAATCCCACCAAACACACATGATTAACAATTATTACATCCACATGGACGCAATTAGATGAGTGGATATAAAAGCATGCGCCAAATAGTGGCAACGATATTGACAACAATGAGATGTGATTTCTTTAAATAAGAAGTTAACCAAGCTGTACCAACACGCCTACGTTTAGGTCAGTGTGTAGCGCGGTTGCCTTTAGTTCCAAAGGTCATGAGTTCGAATCTCGCATGGTACAACGTTTCTCTTTTTTTTTTTCGTTCCAGATTTAAATACACATGAAAACTATTTACAAAACAAGAAATCGTCTGCTTCCTTTCATTTCATGTATTGTTCTATTTCTTGTTGTTTTATTAAATAGTTTTCCTGTGTTCTTTAAATCTGGAATGAAAAAAAAAACGTTGTACCAAGGGGGAGTCGATCTCACGACCTTTGGGACGAAGGGCGGGCGCGCTCACCACTAACCTATACAGGCATGTTAGAGCAGATGGGTCAACTTCTTGTTTAAAAGTGGATGGTATGTTTTGCGCTAGGCGTGCCGAATAAAACCTTTTTCCGTGCTTCTCTGCCTCACTCAGAAGTGATTCCTGTTCACAGTCCGTGAAGTTCCTCTTTTTTCCACGTTCCGACATGATTTGCAATGGAGCAGAGACGACATTCCTGTCGTGCATGGCATATTTGAATGACTTTGCATATTCATACGGAGGCGTGTCAAAGGCGGAGTCGGCCACTCTCTCATGTGCGCTCAGTTCCACGTTCATCGTGATGTACAAAAGGAATGTGCGTGGATTCAGGTGTACGCAGGGTTTGATAAATCTGGATTTTTTTGTGCGTAGACACTTTTCTGGATTTGTCCGTACGTCACTTTTCAGTAAGAAATCCACGCAAGTCTTTGTACATGAGGCCCCAGGACTCTGAAGGCTAAGACGAGAATAAACCTGCTTCGTGTCCACTGGTCCTCCCACACGACACATGCTGAGGTCTGCCAGAGAGTCCATGTCCTCATTAGAGACCATGACTCCTTCCTGATGCGGATCAAGAATAAGAAACTGAAGTGTCCTCATAGTGAGACCAAGGGAAAAAGGGGACGTCCTCCTTGACAATGAACAGAGGACATCCATAGCTGGACTGGGCTCTCGTTCCGTGTCCTCCACTGTCTTGCTGAGGATTGGTCCAGGTCTAGGTTGATGGTGAATGATGTTTGTACTGTCTCCACGGCACTAGGCTAAGGGACCAATGAGGATAAGTGATTTTTATTTAGTGAACCAGCTCTGGCTGGACAATATACAGGGAGTCCTCGACTTACGACACCCTCGACTTACGGCAATCCGGACTTACGAACGCGCTCCGAACAGTACTGTTGTACAGTAAATACTGTACAGGTATGTGTTTATGGATTAATGTGTGGTGTAATGTGTTAGCTAACTGTTTGTAAATAAAGTTCTGTGCATGTTTATGGACCAGTATGTACGCTTGTTCAGTCTCATGTCGATAAACGGGTGTGCGGCACAGCGTTAGCATGCAGTTTCCGTCTTACGGCAAAAATCTGGACTTACGAACGCCACGTGTAATGAGTTCCGACTTACGTCAAATTCGGGTTACGAACGGTGCGTAGGAACGGAACTCGTTCGTAAGTCGGGGACTACCTGTATTATAAATATGTTTCATCATCAGTGTCTGTAAGTTCAATATCAAAATCTCAAAGTGCTGTTTGGACTGTAATCCAGTACGTCACAGCCCATTACATTTTGGGTGCAAACTTCAAGCTTCTTTATTGTCATTCGCATCACATGTGGTGCATGAGGTGGAAAGAAATTATGTACTCATGGTCCCAGTTACATCCAAATAAATCAACAAGAAAGCACCATATATTCATATTCTGCATGGTGATAATATATTTGGTCAAAACAACAGACTCTCACTGGACTTGATGCCCACGTCATCCCAATATTGATCACTGGCCTCAGAACCAGCTATGGTTCAGTACTGGTTGTCTTATTTGGCTAGATTCTGGATGCGTGGGTTTAAGCAAATTGGGCTGAGTTGGTACATTCAAGCACATTTTCACCAACAAAGATTTAAGTTTGGTGACCTGGGATTAAAAAAGCTCAGGTCAACATCAGCACCCAAACCTGTGACATTGTAGGACTGCATAAAATTAGAAAAACTTGTGACATGCAGCATTATTGTTTATATTGCAATAATGATTTCTTGAAAATGAGTTCTCGAGGCTCAATGGGATTAACCTGTCTAAAGAAAGGTTGAATGAAAATGATATAAATTGGGATAAACTCACAGTTTCCTCTCTCCTCCCTTCTTCAAATGCATAACAGATTACAAAGGCAAGAGCAAACAATGCCCCAAGGACCCATCTCTGCCTGATGCCCTCAATAAGTTTTATGCACGTTTTGAAGACCCAAACAGACCAGCTAGCACCAGACTCACCTCATCACCAGATGAAGAGCATCTCAGAGTGACCGCAGCAGAAGTGAGAGGCAGTCTCAGAAGGATCAACCCTCATAAAGCAACCGGACCAGACAACATCCCAGGGAAAGTTCTGAAGGAATGTGCGGACCAGCTCTGTGAGGTGCTGGCTGACATCTTCACCACCTCACTTGCACTGGAGTCAGTTCCCACCTGCCTGAAGACCGCCACCATCATCCCAGTTCCAAAGAGCTCCACAGTGACTGGTCTGAATGACTATAGACCAGTGGCCCTCACCCCGATAGTCGCTAAATGTTTTGAGAAACTGGTCATGTCCCACATCAAGGCAACCGTCAACATCAACGAGGACCCTCATCAATATGCATACCGCGAGAACCGATCAACAGAGGACGCCATCTCCTCTGTGGTCCACACTGCTCTCACCCACCTGGATCAGAAGGACTCATACGTGCGTCTGCTCTTTGTGGACTTCACATCTGCCTTCAACACCATGATCCCCCAAACTCTGATAGACAAACTATCCACACTTGGACTAAGCCCCTCCATCTGTAACTGGGTACTAGACTTCTTAACAAACAGACCACAGTCCGTGAAGATCCACAACTTCTCCTCCTCCACCATAACCCTCAGCACTGGCTCTCCTCAAGGATGTGTGCTGAGCCCTCTTCTGTTCACTCTGCTCACATATGATTGTACAGCCACACATCCAGGCTGTCATATTGTTAAGTTTGCAGATGATACAGCGGTGGTGGGATGCATCACAAACAATGATGAGTCCAGCTACAGACAGGAGGTGGAACACCTGGAGAGCTGGTGCAAAGAGAATAATCTTCACATGAATGTGAAGAAGACAAAGGAGATGATTGTGGACTTCAGAAGGAACAAACACACCCACACCCCACTGAACATAGGTGGATCTGCAGTGGAAGTGGTCTCCAGCTACAAATACTTGGGTGTACACTTGAATGATAACCTCAGCTGGAGCAACAACACCACCAGCCTGATCAAGAAAGGTCATCAGAGACTCTACTTCCTCAGACGGCTGAGACGAGCTGGTCTGAGCAGCCCAGTCCTCACCTCCTTCTACAGGTGTGCAGTGGAGAGCATCCTGTGCTCCAGCATCAATGTGTGGCATGGAGGCTGCACAGTTGCAGAGAGGAAAGCTCTACAGAGAGTGGTGAAGGCTGCACAGAAGTCTGTTGGAGTCAGTCTCCCCACCATCACAGACATTTACACCTCCAGATGCAGGAAAAGAGCCACCTGCATCATGAAAGACCCCACTCACCCAGCACACTCACTCTTTGCCCCACTCCCCTCAGGACGGAGGTTGAGGAGCATCAAATGTAGAACCACTAGACTGAGGAACAGCTTCTACCCTGAGGCTGTTAGACTCATGAATAAATAATCAACACGAATAAACACTGCAAAATATCACATCATGCTGATGCTGATCTGTTTTCTTGTTGCTGCTGATCTGTTTCATGTTGCTGTGTTCATCTGTGACCATCTGCTCATACAGACTCGTGTTCGTGCTGCTGTTTATAATGATGTTTTTCTATTACATTAGGGCAGTGTATTACTAGTTGATGTTTTTCTTAGTTAATCCTAGATGTTATTACTGTTTTTCTCTTGCATTTGTTGTTGGATGTAACTGGGACCCTGTGTACATAATCTCGTTTTCATCACATGTACCACATGCGGTGCAAATGACAATAAAGACTCTCTGACTCTGACTTCTTCATTACTCCCATAGAATCCAGGTGAAGGCATCAACACCAGTGAGACTCTGTCAGGTTGACCAAATATACTGTACTATTAGCCTGCAGAACGTAAATGCAAGATGTCTTGTAGTCCAAGCAGTCCTATGTGATGCTGATACTGCAGTGATGACAGTAGAGTTTTGATATACTGTACATGTACTGTGCAGCCCTAACATTCTGCATGAGTCTGTTCTGGAAACAGGCCAACCAATTACATTTGTCCCCAATAAGTTTTGTTCTCCCTCTGCTAAAGGGGGTGAACCAACTAATGTCAACAACTACAGACCAATTTCTAAATTACGCATTCTTGCCAAACTGTTCGAAAGACTTGTCTGTGATCAGCTAACTGATTTCCTACAATCAAACCATATTCTATCACAATTCCAGTCAGGATTCAGAAAACAACACAGCACTGTCACTACAGTTCTCAAAGTATTAAATGACATCATACATGCCCTGGACTGCAAACAATTCTGTGTTGCCCTATTTATAGACCTGTCCAAGGCATTTGATACAGTTGATCACAGACTATTGACAAACATCCTGGAACACTCTGGTCTATCAAAACTTGCAGTCTCCTGGTTCACCAACTACCTAACTGACAGAACGCAGTCTGTTCATGTAGCCGGATCCTCCTCTACTTTCTTAGATGTTGTGAAAGGGGTGCCACAGGGTTCTGTCTTGGGTCCCATTCTTTTCTCCCTATACATCAACGATCTTTGCAGTGATCTGTCAAATGCCTCCCACCATTATTACGCAGATGACACCATCATCTATTGCTGTTCATCCTCCCTCAGCCAAGCTTTCACCTCTCTTCAGGATGCTTTTAATATTACTGTATTCAGTCACGTCTGCAAAAACTTAGACTGGTCCTAAATGCTGATAAAAGCAAGATCATGGTTTTATCCAACAGAAAGCAGCAACCAGAGAACCCACCTCAAATTGAAACCTAAAGCCTCGGATATAGTCGCGCTTTGGTCCGCAAGCTGGAGCGCGCGTGCTGCGCGCGCACTGTGCATGCGTTTATAGTGTGGCACGGCAGCGCATGGCAAAGTGCTGTTCTTTTACTGACCAGCAGGTGGCAGTACCCTCTAAAACCTGTGCATATGTTGCAAGAAAGGGTGTAGAAGAAGAAATCTACCGTAGAAGAAGAACTGTTTGAAATCACACAACAAAAACAAATGGCTTTCCGCTCGCTTGGGGAATTTAATACATTTAATCACATAAAAAACATTCCTCCATGCGTCGCGACGCCGTTTCCACGACCACAGCGGCGCAGACAGCTGCAGGCTCTGGCGTGAAGGCTGTCGGTGAGGTCCCTACCCGACCTGTCAATCAATTCGGCGCGCGCGCTAGGCTTGCGGAGCTTCAAAATCTGGGAGGTGCACGACCACGCGCGAAACCAACGCGCTGGCCAAAGCGCGGGGGCGGGGACTTCGCAATTGCGTCACTTTGGCCGTGCGCCCTATGCGACGCGTCAACTATATCAGAGTCAGAGTCAGAGAGAATTTATTGTCATTTGCACCGCATGTAGTACATGTGTTGAAAACGAGATTATGTACACAGGGTCCCAGTTACATCCAACAACAAATGCAAGAGAAAAACAATAATAACATCTAGGATTAACTAAGAGAGACATCAGCTAGTAATACACTAAGCCCTAATGTAGTAGAAAAACATCATTATAAACAGCAGCACGAACATGAGCAGATGGTCACAGATGAACGCAGCAACAAGAAACAGATCAGCATCAGCATGATGTGACATTTTGCAGTGTTTATTCTTATTATTTATTTATTCATGAGTCTGACAGCCTCAGGGTAGAAGCTGTTCCTCAGTCTAGTGGTTCTACATTTGATGCTCCTCAACCTCCGTCCCGAGGGGAGTGGTGCAAAGAGTGAGTGTGCTGGGTGAGTGAGGTCTTTCATGATGCAGGTGGCTCTTTTTCTGCATCTGGAGGTGTAAATGTCTGTGATGGTGGGGAGACTGACTCCCACAGACTTCTGTGCAGCCTTCACCACTCTTTGTAGAGCTTTCCTCTCTGCAACTGTGCAGCCTCCATGCCACACGTTGATGCTGGAGCACAGGACGCTCTCCACTGCACACCTGTAGAACGAGGTGAGGATCCTGGGTGATATCCCAGGCTTTAGAGGGAAAACAAATAGAAATGGTCTCCACCTACAAATATCTAGGTTTCAACATTGACAATGAACTGTCATTTAAAAGCCACATCTCCAAAATGGCCACTAAACTCAAACTGAAGCTAGGTTTCTTCTTCAGAAACAAATCCTGCTTCTCATGCAAAGCCAGGAGAACATTAGTAGCTGCAACATTCATGCCAATACTAGATTATGGTGACGTGCTGTACATGAGTGCTGCATCAAAATACCTACAGTCCTTAGACTCCATTTACCACGGTGCCCTTCGGTTCATTACTGACTCCAGTTATCGCACTCATCACTGTGAGCTTTACGTAAAATCTGGCTGGTCATCTCTCAGCACTCGCAGATACACTCACTGGATATCCTTCATCTACAAGACCCTCCTAAACCTAGTCCCGTCATACCTCACCTCCTTAATACAAACATCACACAGTCATTACTCCCTGCGCTCTAACGATCTAGTCCTCCTGTCAGTTCCTCCGGTCAGAACTGAACTAGGAAAAAGAGCATTCAGCTTCGCCGTCCCCTCAGCCTGGAACAACTTACAGAAAGATCTGAAACTATCAACACTCATCTCTCCTAGATCCTTCATGTCAACCGTATTAGATAATGTCATCAAGAAACTTGACCATTGCAGATGTTTCTAAACACTATACTTATCCAATATACATGTCATTGTTGATTTTTAACTTTATCTACTCAACCGATGTCTGTCTGCTTGCTATGTACTATATGTATATAGAAATCTGTCCTATCCTGTTGGTTTTGAACTGTCAACATCTATTATTGTGATTGTAGTTTTCTTTATTTTCTTTTTTTGTAAATGCAAATGCTTATTGTCAATTACCATGTGACATGTGCTGCTGACCACTTGACCAGGTCACCCTTGTAAAAGATCTCGATCTCAACGGGCTCTACCTGGTTAAATAAAGGTGATTGATTGATTGATTGAAGTTGCTTTCCCATCTGTCCAACAAATATGCCATTGCTCAAGTTTATAAAGTTTAGTGGCTCAGTGGTTTCAGCAGTCATCCTGCAAGAAGCGAGTCGGAGGTTCATTTCCACCAGTATGCAGTTGCATGTCAAAGTGGCATAGCTGGTATCTGATTACTGTATGCCAAAATCAGCCAGTTCATTAGTCAGGCCATTAATTGTCCTATTTCTGGGGTTCAATTTTGATCCATTTAAATTGAAAAATAAAAATAAAATCTGATCTGCATGTTTTCAGGTCAAACTACAACCAGAATAGTTTTAATTCTTCAATTAGTTAACCTGGAAAATTAAATGTTAGTTTTTGAAGCAGTCAACAACACTTTGTTTACATGTAGCAGCCAGTGAGCCCGACTGTATTACTGAAAGAAAACAGGTGGTTCACTTCAATGCTTTTTGAGACTAAAAACTAAAACCTTCAAGTTTGTAATCATAACATGCCTGACCAACTGAATAACTAAAATAAGAAGGTTTGCAGCTAAAAGCTGTCAGGGAACTATTTCGCTTTGTCTTCTGAAAAATGTCAACATAAACATGTTTCAGAGCCATACCTGCCTCCTCCGTTTAGACTTGTCATCCCCTTTCGGAGGAGAAGTCACCCATTACTGCTGTCCTTTTTGCATTTTCTCAGGTAATTTCCATGTTTAGTTGTAAACAAGCAGAGCTGGATGCGTTGACCCAGAGCAGTTTGTAATATTGCCCCCTGGTGGCGAAACAAGCTCAGCGCACCTGAGCATGTCTGGGTTTAAATTCATTTATAGCGCCAAGTCCCACCATAAGTAATCTCAGGACACTGAACAGAAACAGTCAAATATAAAAATAACAAGTTAACGCTTTTTATCTGAGGAGCAGTTAACTCCGTCGTAGAATTCTCATCTTGAGCATGAAGGCAACGGAGAGACAGCCACGAATTGAGCTCGGCCTTGCTGTCAATTTGTCCAGTAGGCCTAAGTCTATGGCAGCATAACAAGCCAACCCTACCTGTAAGATTAATCAAAAATGGTCTTAAGCCCCTCACACTGCTGGATGGGCACAGGGGCATAACTTTAGGTCTAACATTGGGGGGGTTGTGCTCTCTACTTATTTATTTATCGAATAAAATACTTTTTTTTAAATGATTCGGGATATTTTAGAGTTAAAATATATTGTAATGCTTTTACTGTGATTACTGTAACAGGTGACAAAATAAGTGTTAATTGTGCAAAAATAAATTACCAAACAATTTATTATAAAATATGTAAAATGTAAAACAAGCTTTAATAAAGTACTTTACTACTATTTATACTGTTTATTAATTACATCATCATCCCAACAACACAAACTGAGTGATGTAAATATATTCTGCACACAAAACATGTTCAATCAGGGCTCAAAAAGTTTAACTGTCAAAGAAATGTGCAAGGAAATAAACTAGTATCACTCTACAGGCACATTTTGTGAGAGGGCACTTCACAAAGACACAGTCAGGCCGTGTGAGACTGAAGGAGGTTCCAACCATTTGTTTTCATCGCCCAGAACCAAATGAGAAGTCCAGCAGAACTTCCACTGACCAGAGATCACACACATTGTTCTAAAGTTCCTGGTTTTAGTTTTCTACATTCACCTTATAATCTAGCTGTTTTTGCAATCTTATTTAATTTGATTAAAATAAAAATAAAAATCTGTATGCCTCTTTTAGAACTGTCTATTGTTGTCACTGTTGTCATCATCCTTTGGTTGTAACCAGCTCTCTCTCTTGTCATTGAGTCCTCAAAGCTCAATGGGATTAACCTGCCTAAATAAAAGGTTGAATGAATAGTTGAATGAATAAAGTAAACTTTGGTACGAAAGGTGTTAAATAATACACATATTTTTATTGAACAATAATCTTCATGCTAACCACTGGTTTGATCTGATGTCCTCTCACCACCTCGTGTTGGGACTCAGGCACAAGATGGAAGAGTACAACAAAGACATTACATTCCTCCAAGGCATGGTAGCACTCTTCTGTGGACTCAAAATAGGTCAAACGGGAAGCTGGAAACCAGTTCAAACAGGAATTGTGATGGCAACATCTACAATTTTATGTCTACAAAAAGACATGCTGTCCTGTCCCAACACCAGTGAAGTTTCATCAGGCACTGAAATCCATCACAGTTGGGCAGTTCCTTACAATGGTCAAATCTGGAAGCTATCAGGAGGACGATGGCAGTCTTCTGGCAGAGTTCCTGGACATTAAGGAGACATTTCACAGTCCTGGCCTAAGTGTGGAGCAGCTGATTGGAAACACAGGTCCTTCTGATTTCACCAACAGTGAAACCTGTATTCTGTATCATCTTACAGGATACATAGTAAATAAAGTCATCAAACATTCCAACATCTGTGATGGATGCTCAAGTTCAATTAAGCAAAATGATGAGACTCTGGAAGGAGAGCATGGTGCCACTGACACTGAAGGAATTCAAACCAGGAGTCCTGTGTCGGCCATCACATGAAGCCTTCAGTCTGGTCCAGAAAGTTGAAAGGCTTTTCAGAACAAGGACCAGTCAATCCTTCATGGAGCTCCCCAACACCTTTGATACTCTATGAGAGAAGCAAGTCTATTAGAAAGCATTCTTCCTTCATGTCATGATGTACAAAGAAAAATAACTAGCAGGTTCATCAGGCTGAGACTCAGAATAGCAGCAAAACACATCTTAAATGAAAGAAAAAGAATTCTGTGCAATGCTGGGCATCTTGGAAGTAAAAGCCAGACAAAAAGCAAGAGGAAAAAACAAACAGCATCTTGTGCCCCAACAAGCAAGCCCCCACCAAACACCTTGATTGTTGCCATGGAGGAGCTTGGGCTATCATTTGAAAACGCCACACCACCCAGTGCAGCTTTAACAACTGTACATATGGATGGTATGCTTGGAGGGATTTTTATGTCCCTTACATTTATTTAATTTCACTGATTATGCACAAGTTATAGTTATACATAAGTCTTGGCATCCTCAGTAAATTTCAGACAAAGTTGTTGCAAGGCTTGCATTTGATATTTGAAAAACTAATTTCTAATCACTTTAATTTGATTTTTATTTTGACAGCCTCCCCATCAACCAGTCAACTCCAACAATTCACCATTAACGTACCAGCTCCATCTCTCTGAGGACTGACCAGTTCCACCAACCTGGTGTCATTTCTTAGCCCATCGCTCAGTCAATCTGAAAAGATGAAGATGGACATGAATGTGATAATTTAATTAAAAATTGTTACAGTTCTACAGTTTATTGATGCTGATATATTCTTTGTAATAATTCTTATTTCTTGTTCTGTCTTGAAAGAGAGTCTAATCTGAACTTGACCCATGATTACCATACGCTAAACAAATAATATAAAACACATTTAAATTAACAGTCCTGCAGTAAATACCAATTTGTGAAGGTTATGGTGTTAAAATAATTTTATTCAAACATCTTGATTCAACAATTTATGCTGCAGTCTTTGACGAAGTATCTATAATTTGAACTAAATTAAACAACATCAATCTCTCAGAAAAAAAGGCTAAGTATTTTCTAGTTAAGATTTCAGTAACTGGAATTACCATAAAATAATTTAAAAAAATAAACTTTCAA